>CM038678.1:645638205-645897092 GCA_021605205.1 Aegilops longissima | reverse complement strand
AGGCTCTACGCTCAAATACAACGGTGCAAAACAGTTGCACACGCAGAATACTCAGGTTATACTTGACGAGCTATGCATATAAGATATGACCTCGGAACACAGAGACCGAAAGGTCGAGCGTGAATCATATAGTAGATATGATCAACATATTGATGTTCACCATTGAAACTAATCCATCACACGTGATGATCGGTCATGGTGTAGTTGATATGGATCACGCAATCACTTAGAGAATTGGAGGGATATTTTTCTAAGTGGGAGTTCTTAAGTAATATGATTAATTGAACTTTAATTTATCATGAACTTAGTCCTGGTAGTATTTTGCAGATTATGTTGTAGATCAATAGCTCGCGTTGTTGCTTCCCTGTGTTTTATATGTGTTCCTAGAGAAAATTGTATTGAAAAATGTTAGTAGCAATATTGCGGATTAGATCCGTGATCTGAGGTTTATCCTCATTGCTGCGCAGAAGAATTATGTCCTTAATGCACCGCTAGGTGACAGACCTATTGCAGGAGCAGATGCAGACGTTATGAACGTTTGGCTAGCTCAATATGAGCGATCTGAGACGTTATGAACGTTTGGCCAGCTCAATATGATGACTACTTGATAGTTTAGTGCACCATGCTTAACGGCTTAGAATCGGGACTTCAAAGACGTTTTGAACGTCATGGACCATATGAGATGTTCCAGGAATTGAAGTTAATATTTCAAGCAAATACCCGAGTTGAGAGATATGAAGTCTCCAACAAGTTCTATAGCTAAAAGATGGAGGAGAATCGCTCAACTAGTGAGCATGTGCTCAGATTGTCCGAGTACTTCAATCGCTTGAATCAAGTGGGAGTTAATCTTCGGATAAGATAGTGATTGACAGAATTTTCTAGTCACCATCACTAAGTTAGTAGAACTTCGTGATGAACTATAGTATGCAAGGGATGACAAAAAGATTCTCGAGCTCTTCGCGATGCTAAAATCGGCGAAGGTAGAAATCAAGAAAAACATCAAGTGTTGATGGTTGACAAGACCACTAGTCTCAAGGAAAATGGCAAAGGGAAGAAGGGAACTTCAAAAGGAACGGCAAGCAAGTTGCTGCTCGAGTGAAGAAGCCCAAGTCTAGACCTAAGCCCGAGACTGAGTACTTTTGCTGCAATGGAACTGGTCACCGAAGCGGAACTACCCTGAATATTTGGTGGATAAGAAGGATGGCAAAGTGAACAAGGTTATATTTGATATACAGGTTATTGATGTGTGCCTTACTAGTGTTTATAGTAGCCCCTGAGTATTTGATACTTGTTAGGTTGCTAAGATTAGTAACTCAAACAGGAGTTACGAATAAACAGAGACTAGTTGAAGGGAAGTGACGATGAGTGTTGGAAGTAGTTCCAAGATTGATATGATCATCATCGCACACTCCCTATACTTTCGGGATTAGTGTGGAACCTAAATAAGTGTTATTTGGTGTTGAGCATAAATATGATTTGATCATGTTTATTGCAATACGGTTATTCATTTAAATAAGAGAATAAATTGTTGTTCTGCTTACATGAATAAAACCTTATATGGTTACACACCCAATGAAAATGGTTCATTGGATCTCGATCATAGTGATACACATATTCATAATATTGAAACCAAAAGATGCAAAGTTAATAATGATAGTGCAACTTATTTGTGGCACTCGCCGCTTAGGTCATATTGGTGTAAAGCGCATGAAGAAAACTCCATGCCGATGGACTTTGGAATCACTTGATTATGAATCATTTGATGCTTGCGAACCGTGCCTTTTGGGCAAGATGACTAAAACTCCGTTCTCGGAACAATGGAACAAGCTACTGACTTATTGGGAATAATACATACCGATGTATGCGATCCAATGAGTGTTGATGCTCGTGGCAAGTATCGTTATTTTCTGACCTTCACAAGATGATTTGAGCAGATATGGGTATATCTACTTGATGAAACACAAGTCTGAAACATTTGAAAAGTTCAAAGAATTTCAGAGTGAAGTGAAGAATCATCATAACAGAAAATAAAAGTTTCTACGATATGATCGCAGAGGAAAAATATTTGAGTTACGAGTTTGGCCTTCAGTTAAAACAATGTGAAATAGTTTCACTACTCACGCCACCGAACACCACAAGCATAATGGTGTGTCCGAACGTCAGAATCCGACTTTATTGGATATGGTGCGATTTATGATGTATCTTACCGATTTACCACTATCGCTTTGGGGTTATGCATTAGAGACAGCTGCATTCACGCTTAATAGGGCACCATCTAAATCCGCTGAGATGACACCGTATGAACTATGGTTTAGCAATAAACCTAAGCTGTCGTTTCTTAAAGTTTGAGTTGTGATGCTTATGTGAAAAAGTTTTCACCGATAAGCTCGAACCCAAATCGGAGAAGTGCGTCTTCATAGAATACCCAAAGGAAACTGTTGGGTACACCTTCTATCACAGATCCGAAGGCAAGTTTTTCGTTGTTAAAATGGATCCTTTCTAGAGAAGAAGTTTCTCTCGAAAGAAGTGAGTGGGAGGAAAGTAGAACTTGATGAGGTAATTGTACCTTCTCCTTATTGGAAAGTAGTTCATCACAGGAATCAGTTCCAGTGATTCCTACACCAATTAGTGAGGAAGTTAATGATGATGATCATGAAACTTCAGATCAAGTTGTTACCAAACCTCGAGGTCTTCCAGAGTAAGATCCGCACTGAGTGGTACGGTAATCCTATTCTAGAAGTCATGTTACTAGACCATGATGAACCTACGAACTATGAGGAAGCGATGATGAGCCCAGATTCCGCGAAATGGTTTGAGACCATGAAATCTGAGATGGGATCCATATATGAGAACAAAGTGTGGACTTTGATGGAGTTGCCCGATGATCGGCAAGCCATATTATATAAATGGATCTTCAAGAGGAAGACAGATGCTGATAGTAGTATTACTATCTACAAAGCTCGACTTGTCACAAAAAAGGTTTTCGACAAGTTCAAGGAGTTGACTACAAATGAGATTTTCTCAATCAGAGCGATGCTTAAGTCTGTCCGAATCATGTTAGCAATTGCCACATTTTATGAAATCTGGCAAATGGATGTCAAAACTACATTCTTTAATGGATTTATTAAAGAAGAGTTGTATATGATGCAATCAGAAGGTTTTGTCAATCCTAAAGGAGCTAACAAAATGTGCAAGCTCCAATGATCCATCTATGGACTGGTGCAAGCATCTCGAGTTGGAATAAACGCTTTGATAGTGTGATCAAAGCATATGGTTTTATCTGACTTTTGGAGAAGCTCTGTATTTACAAGAAAGTGAGTGGGAGCACTACAACATTTCGATAAGTATATGTGAATGACATATTGTTAATCGGAAATAATGTAGAATTATTCTCGCAAAGCATAAAGGAGTATTTGAAAGGAGTTTTTCAAAGAAGGACCTCGGTGAAGCTGCTTACATATTGAGCATCAAGATCTATAGAGATAGATCAAGACGCTTGATAAGTTTTTCAATAAGTACATACCTTGTCAAGATTTTGAAGTAGTTCAAAATGGAACAGCCAAAGAAAGAGTTCTTGCCTGTGTTACAAGGTGTGAGATTGAGTAAGACTCAAAATCCGACCACGGCAGAAGATAGAAAGAGAATGAAAGTCATTCCCTATGCATCAGCCATAGGTTCTATAAAGTATGTCATGCTGGTACTGATCTATTGCATACCCTACCACTATGCTTGGCAAGGAGTGCAATAGTGATCTAGGAGTAGATCAATGGACAGCGGTCAAAATTATCCTTAGTAGAATAAGGATATGTTTCTCGATTATGGAAGTGATAAAAGGTTCGTCGTAAAGGGTTACGCCGATGCAAGTTTTGACACCGATCTAGATGACTCTAAGTCACGATCTAGATACATATTGAAAGTGGGAGCAATTAGCTAGAGTAGCTCCGTGCGAGCATTGTAGACATAGAAATTTGCAAAATACTTACGGCTCTAAATGTGACAGACCCGCTGACTAAAATTATCTCACAAGCAAAACATGATCACACCTTAGTACTCTTTGGGTGTTAATCACATAGCGATGTGAACTAGATTATCTGACTCTAGTAAACCCTTTGGGTGTTGGTCACATGTCGATGTGAACTATGGGTGTTAACCACATATAGATGTGAACTATTGATGTTAAATCACATGGCGATGTGAACTAGATTATTGACTCTAGTGCAAGTGGGAGGCTCAAGGAAATATGCCCTAGAGGCAATAATAAAGTTATTATTTATTTCCTTATTTCATGATAAATGTTTATTATTCATGCTAGAATTGTATTAACCGGAAACATAATACATGTGTGAATACATAAACCTACAGAGTGTCACTAGTATGCCTCTACTTGACTAGCTCGTTAATCAAAGATGGTTATGTTTCCTAACCATGAACAAGGAGTTGTTATTTGATTAACGGATCACATCATTGGTTGAATGATCTGATTGACATGACCCATTCCATTAGCATAGCACCTGATCGTATAGTTTGTTGCTAGTGCTTTTCTTCATGACTTATACATGTTCCTATGACTATGAGATTATGCAACTCCGTTTCCCGAGGAACACTTTGGGTGCTACCAAACGTCACAACGTAATCGGGTGATTATAAAGGTACATTACAGGTGTCTCCGAAGGTACATGTTGGGTTGGCATATTTCGAGATTAGGATTTGTCACTCCGATTGTCGGAGAGGTATCTCTGGCCCTCTCGGTAATGCACATCACATAAGCCTTGCAAGCATTGCAACTAAATGTGTTAGTTGTGAGATGATGTATTACGGAACGAGAAAAGAGACTTGCCAAGAACGAGATTGAACTAGGTATTGGATACCGACGATCGAATCTCGGGCAAGTAACATACCGATGACAAAGGGAACAACGATGTTGTTATGCGGTCCGACCGATAAAGATCTTCAGAGAATATGTAGGAGCCAATATGGGCATCCAGGTCCCGCTATTGGTTATTGACCGAGAGGTGTCTCGGTCATGTCTACATAGTTCTCGAACCCGTAGGGTCCGCACGCTTAACGCTTCGGCGATGTTATTATGAGTTTATATGATATTGATGTACGAAGGTTGTTCGAGTCCGGATGAGATCACGGACATGACGAGGAGTCTCGAAATGGTCGAGACATAAAGATTGATATATTGGAAGCCTATATTTGGACTCGGAATCACTCCGGGTGAAATTGGGAATTTTACCGAGTACCGGGGTTACCGGAACCTCCCGGGGGGTCAATGGGCCTTGATGGGCCTTAGTGGAAAGGAGGAAAGGGGCCCAAGTGCTGGCCGCACCTTCCCCCCTTCCCTAGTCCTATTAGGACTAGGAGAAGGGGGTGGCGCCTCTCTCCCTTCCCACTTGGCCAATCCTAGTTGGACTAGGATTGGGGAGAATCCTACTCCGGTGGGAGTAGGACTCCCAGGCGCAGCCCTTGGTGGCCGGCCAGCCCCTCCCCTTCCCTCCTTTATATACAGGGGAAGAGGGCACCTCATGACACACAAGTTGATCTACGGATCGTTCCTTAGCCGTGTGCGGTGCCCCCCTCCACTATATTCCACCTCGAATATACCGTTGCGGAGCTTAGGCGAAGCCCTGCGCCGGTGGAACATCAACATCGTCACCACGCCGTCGTCTTGTGAAACTCTCCTCAACACTCGGCCAGATCGGAGTTCGAGGGACGCCATCGAGCTGAACGTGTGCAGAACTCGGAGGTGCCGTGACGCTCGGTACTTGATCGGTTGGATCGGGAAGAAGTACGACTACTTCCTCTACGCTTGCGTCAACGCTTCGCTGCTGGTCTACGAGGGTACGTAGACAACACTCTCATCTCGTTGCTATGCATCACCATGATCTTGCGTGATCGTAGGAAAATTTTTGAAATTACTACGTTCCCCAACAAGCCCGTCTCCAGCTAGTCGGCCTAGAGGAAGACGGCGAGCAAGGCCCAGATCCCGCCACCAGAAGGATGAAACTGTTGAGGCTCCTCGACATGTTACCCTCGGTGCCTCACCAGCTTCGGGGACTACTGCCGGAGTAATGGGCCACGGGTAGGCAAACCCGAGCCCCCGGACCTTTCAAGACATCGGGGCAGGCTGCGCCCCTCAAGACCCCAAGACGAAGAGCCGCTTTCTGGGAGTCGGCGGTGAGGCCGCCGACAGCCCCTCACGGCCGAGTCCCGAGGACGACTTCGAGATAAGCCGGCTCCTAACTGACGGCCTCCAGAGAAGCCGGCTATGGGGAGTCGGCCCGCGACTCCAACCACCTCCCACCTTCGCAACTATGGACGGGATGGGGTGCGGCCACCGCGCGGCACATCCCTGCCCCGTTCACGAAGGGCAGGCATGGCCATAGGGCATCGTACCAATGGAGATCTCCATCCGGCGCGGCACTGTTGCCATGCCGGCCCTGACATCAGCCCTGTGGTGGCGCCCTGTGCCCACGACGGCCTGTCTGTATGACCCCGAGACGGCGGGACCCGCCTGTCAGCGGGGGTGCAGAAGACGGCGAGAGCGCCACAAGATGGACCCGTTGGGAGTCGGCCCCCAGGAGCCGGCCGGCCCCTCCCACGGGCCCCGCACGCCATCAACCAGACAAGACGGGGAATGGCTACAGTGATCGCCCGTCAGGCGGCGGCACTGTTGCCATGACCCCATGACCAAGCCAGCGTCATTAGAGGCGCGGCTACAGTAATCCACAGCCGGCAAGACCCGCCCGTGGCGGTCAAGGCCTGTCAGCCCCATGCCGGGCCCGTCGGCGGGGCCCACCAGTCGGCGGGCCCCAGCAGTTGGCGGAGAAGACGGCGACCTGAGGGACAGACGGCTGGGACCCGCGCCCAGCCGGATTACCGTTGTACCCCCGGGGGTAGGCCTATATAAACCCCCCGGGGCACCCATGCAAAGGGTTGGACCCTGATAGCTTTAGACACACATAGAGGGAAGAAAAGAGCTAGCCGTGCCCTTCTCCTTCTTCACCCCGAACAGCTCAAGGAGCAACCTTGTACCCACTTTGCCATAGTGATCATGCGGAGACCCCGCAGAGCAGCAGTAGGGGTATTATCTCCACGGAGAGCCCTGAAGCTGGGTAAGATCCGCCGGTGTGCATGCCTTCGCCTCATCCCGTTTCCAGGCACCGGCGACGTTCTACTCGCCCCCACCATGATAAGCCATCCTTTGGCATATGTCGCACCCAACCCCTGACACCCGCCTTGTCATCACCAGGCGGGCGGCGCGGCTCGACCTCCTCCTCCTCCTTGTTTGGCCATTCATCAAGGCCACCCCCTCCTCCGGAACCGCCTACTCCGCCACCGCCACCTGTGGTGTCGTCCTCTTCCATGGCAGCCGCCCCCAAGTCGGGGTCGTCCACATCGCTAACCGACCGGTCCGGCAGGTACCGGTGGCCTTCCTCCAAGGCGTCGGCTGCCGGCTGGGGGTGAGGATCTGCATTGTGACCGACTAATCAGGCGGCAAAAGCGGAACCCATTACATAAAGAAAAAGAAAAATTAAGGACTCACTGAGGGCGACGGATCTGCGCGGGAGTATGGCCGCTTGCCGAACTGCCACTCCCCTTCCGAGAGTTTGCAGTTCGAGATGAAGTTCACCAGCCGGGCCACCTCCATGGCCGGCATCTCCTTGGTGCTCACCCGGCATGGGTCTCGAAGCCCGCTCATCCGGCTGATCAGATAAGACCGACCTTGGAGAGGGAGAACTCGACGCTCCATGAAGGCGGTCAAAAGATCCGACCCCTTGAGGCCTTCTGCCTCCGTCATCACCTTGAGTCGAGCGATGGTAGCGGTGGAGGCGGCCGACAACGTCTTCGGCTTGAAGGTCTAGTTGGTGCGAGGCTCAACTGGCGGGCCGGCTGTATAAGCCGGCAGGTTGATGAAGTCCGCCAACGGGTGGACGTTCTGGACGTAGAAGTATGATTTTTGCCATAGCTTGACCGATTGTGTCAAGCTGATGGACGGGAAGCAATTCCCGGCTCTTGGGCGTCGCACCGCGACGAAGGCTCCGCACTGAGCTGGCATCTCCTTGGCGGCGGTGCCAAGCTTGGTGTAGAAGAACTCGCCCCAGAGCTTGAGGGTGGGGAGGATGCTGAGGTAGCCCTCGCAGAGCATGACAAAGGCGGGCAGCAGCACCACCGTGTTTGGCGTGAGGTGGTGTGGCTGGAGTCAATAGAATTGAAGAAAGGAGCGGAGAAAGCCGCTGGCCGACAAGCCGAAGCCGCGGAGGAAATGCGAACGAAAGACGACGCGTTCACCGTCCTCCGATGCCTGCAAGATTTCTTTCGCGGGCAGAACGCGTACCGCACGCAGTCCTTGCCGGGCAGCCGCCGCGTGTAGCGGAGGAAGTCGAGGTGATCCTCGTGGACATTGGAGCCGTCCCAGGCACCGGAGCTCGCCTTGTCGCACGCCATGAGAGCTCAAAGCTCGACAGAGGCACGCGCGACGAAGAGTGAGCGAACCCGCGATGGAGCAGTAATGCCACGGGGAAGAAAAGCTCGACGACGATGAGCTATGGCGGCGCTTCAGCAAAGTGGCAAGGGAGCCGCAACAGTGAAGAAAAGAGAGAAGAAGAAGATGGCGAAGGGAGAGGAGGGCGCGTGTGCGCCTGCCTCCCCCTCCCCCTACTTATAGCCCCAGGCGGCGAAGCCGAGGGGGCGAGAACGTGGGGGACGTGGGATTAACTGCCCCACGCCCCCACAATTATCGCGCCTTAATGGTGTGTAGTTACTGCGCCACGGAATCCTAACCATCCGCCTCAGCCGCACCGGATCCGCGCGCGCACCAAGGACCGGTAGTGGTGGGCCCCAGCCTGCGGCGACGTCCCGTCGCGCGCGTGGGCTGGTAGGCCTGCCCAGCAAGTTGGTGACGCATGGCGCGCAGGTAGCAGGCGGCGAACCTAGCGCCTGGGTGACGCGCCACCTGGCTCCCGCCTCTATGTTTCGAAAGCACCAGGCGGCCCGCCTGGTCCCGGCTGACTCCTGGCTGTCAGCGCCTCAGAAGACAGACGAAGTGCGATCGCCAACCACTCGGAGTAGGAAGCTGCTGAGGCTTCTCGCCCTTTCAGCCACGGCGCCCCATCAGCTTCGGGGACTACTGTTGGAGTAAATGACCATGGGTAGCCTCATCAGTCGCCCCTGGTATTTCAAGACATCGGGGCTGGCTGCGCCCCTCAAGCATAAAAGACAAAGTGCCACCTTCTTGGGGCCGGCTGGTCCAAGCGGCCGGCTGCTGAAGGCTGGCGGACTCCTGGAGGCATCCTCGAGGTGGGCCGACTCCTTGCAGGCGGTCTCCATAAAAGCCGACTCCTAGCAGACGGCCCCCCTGCGCCCTCAAAGCTAGCACCCACATAAATATGACAAGACGGGGTGTGGCTATAGTGCAGCCTGCCACCCCCGAATCTAAGGCAAAGCGTGGCCACAGTGCAGTGTACTGGGCGGACGCCCCTCACCCGACGCGGCACTGTTACCACGCTGCCCATGACATCATCCTTGGCAGAGAAGGCCATGCTCCCACGACGAGCTGTCGGTACGGCCCATAGGCGGCGGGCCCCACCTGTCCGCGAGAAGCCAGAAGACAGCGAGCCCTGACTAGTCGGCTCGTGGGGAGGCCGGCTCCCGACCAGGCGGCCCTCCCCCTCCCTTGAAGTTTGTGCGCCATTAACCAGAAGAGACGGGGAATGGCTACAGTGAACGCCCACCAGGCGGCGGGACTGTAGCCACGCCTTCCCCGACAAAGCAATCATCATCAGCAACACGACTACAGTACTAAGTAGCCGGCAGGACCCGCGAGCGGCGGGCGCGGCTTGTCAGCCAAGTATTGGACAGCCGGCAGGTCCCACCAAGCGGCGGGACCCAGCTGCCGGCGGAGAAGCCGACGACCATAGACACTGACAGCCGGATCCTACACCCGGCCAGGTTACCTTTGTACCCTTGGGGGGTAGGCCTATATAAAGCCCCCAGGACACCCATGCAAAGGGTTCAGCCCCTGAGATTTCACACACACCACGTAGAGATAGGAAAGAGCTAGCCTTGCCCTCCTACCTCCTCTTGCAAACAGCTCAAGGAGCACTTGTAGCTACTTGTTGATCTAGTGATCATGCGGAGACCCCGCAGAGCAGGACTAGGGGTGTTATCTCCTAGGATAGCCCCAAACCTGGGTAAAGTGCGCCGGTGTTCATGTCTACGCCTCATCCCGTTTCCAGGCACCGGCGATGTCTTACTAGCTCCCACCATGATAAGCCATCCTTTGGCATATGTCGCACCAAACCCCCGACATCTTTCATCTTCGGATTTAACCGACGTTGATGAACAACAACTGGTTCAGCATCGGGTTCCATATTAATTTTGTGCTGACATAGAGTGGGACTAATTCCTTTTAAATCATCAAGAGTATATCCAATAGCAGCTCGACTCTTCCTTAGAATTTTCAATAATCTTTCTTCTTCATGTTCTGAAAGGTTAGCACTGATAATAACATGATATATCTTCTTTTCATCAAGATAAGCATATTTTAGAGTGTCTGGCAATTGTTTTAATTCAAACACAGGATCACCTTTAGGTGGAGGAGGACCTCCTAGAGTTTCAATAGGCAAATTGTGTTTAAGTAGAGGACGTTGTTCAAAGAATATCTTATCTATTTCATTTCTTTCATGCATATGAAAATCATTTTCATGGTCTAGCAAGTATTGTTCTAAAGGATCAGTAGGTGGCACAGCAATAGAAGCAATACCAATTAATTCATCTTTACTAGGCAATTCTTTTTCATG
Source organism: Aegilops longissima (assembly GCA_021605205.1). Taxonomy (NCBI): domain Eukaryota; kingdom Viridiplantae; phylum Streptophyta; class Magnoliopsida; order Poales; family Poaceae; genus Aegilops; species Aegilops longissima. The sequence continues at coordinate 645,886,287 of CM038678.1, read as the reverse complement.
ATGATTTCTACTAAACTTGGAAAAATTAAACTCATGAGACTCATCACCAAAGCTAACACCCACAGTTTGTTTCTGGCAATCTATCTTAGCATTAACTGTGTTCAAGAAAGGTCTACCAAAAATAATGGGACATAAGTCATCTTGTGGGGAACCAACAACAAGAAAATCAGTAGGGTATTTTATATTCCCACACAAGACTTCAACATCTCCAATAATCCCACAAGGTGATATGGTGTCTCTATTTGCAAGTTTAATAGTAACATCTATGTCTTGTAACTCTATACGTGCTATGTCTTTCCTAATTTCTTGATACAAAGTGTAAGGAATAGCACTCACACTAGCACCAATGTGACATAAACCATGATAACAATGATCTCCTATTTTAACTGAAATAACAAGCATGCCAACAACTGTTCTATTTTTATCCCTTTTTTCGGGCTTGGCAATTCTAGCAGCTTCTGCACATAAGTAAATAACATGCCCATCCACATCTTCCTCTAAGAGATCTTTAACCATAGCAATATTAGGTTCAACTCTAATTTGTTCATCAGGTTTAGGTGTTCTAACATAGCTTTTGTTCACCACAGTTGAAACTTTAGCATGTTCCTTTAGCCTAACGGGAAAAGGTGGTTTCTCAATATAAGCAGTAGGAACAACTGGATCAACATTATAGAGTATAGTTTCTTCTTTAACTGGTACTGGTTCTTTAATTTCATCTTTAATAGGTGGGTGATATTTAATCCACTTCTCTTTAGGAAGTTCAACATGAGTAGCAAATGATTCACAAAAGGAGGCTACTATCTCAGAGTCAAGTCCATATTTAGTGCTAAACTTTTGAAAAGCATCGGTATCCATAAAAGATTTAACATACTTAAGTTTTATACCTGACTCTTTACCTTCGTCGAGTTCTCAGTCTTCAAAGTTGCGTTTAATTATTTCCAAAAGATCCCACCGGAATTCAATAGTTTTCTTCATAAAAGAACCAGCACAAGAAGTATCTAGCATGATTTGATCATTACGAGAAAGCCGAGCATAAAAGTTCTGAATAATAATTTCTCTTGAGAGATCATGATTGGGGCATGAATATAACATTGAATTAAGCCTCTCCCAAGCTAGAGCGATACTTTGTCCTTCACGAGGCCAAAAATTATATATATAATTCCGATCATGATGAACTAGATGCATAGGATAATTTTTTTGGTGGAACTCCAATTTTAAACGATTCCAATTCCATGATCCAATATCATAACATAGCCTATACCATGCCAATGCTTTTTCCCTTCAAACATAAAGGGAAAACCTTTTTCATCAGCTCATCCCTGGGTAAACCTGCAAGCTTGAACAATCCACAAAATTGTTATACATATATCAAGTGCATATCAGGATGTTCGGTTCCATCTCCTGCATAAGGATTAGCTAGCAATTGTTCTATCATACCCGAAGGAACTTCATATTCAATATTTTCAGTATGTGCAGTAGATTGAGGGGCAATTAATTCTGGTTCCGGACGAGGTGAAGATACCCCGAACAAACCCCTCAAAGGATTGTTTTCCATAGTAACAAGTGACAATAAATTTCAGCACACTATATAAGTGTTTCCTTACCGAATTCCACTTAGCAAAGGCGCTTCACTCCCCGGCAACGGTGCCAGAAAATAACCTTGATGACCCACAAGTATAGGGGGTCAATTATAGCTCTTTTCGATAAGTAAGATTGTCGAACCCAACGAGGAGCAGAAGGAAATGACAATTAGTTTTCAGTAAGGTAATGTCTGCAAGTGCTGAAATTGTAAGTAGCATAGTAGTTTGATAGCGAGATAATTTGTAACGAGCAAGTAACGATAGTAGTAACAAAAGTGCAGCAAGGTAGCCCAATCCTTTTGAGGCAAAGGATAGGCCAAAACGGTCTCTTATGGTAAGCAAATCATTCTTGAGGGTACACGGGAATTTCACCTAGTCACTTTCATCATGTTGGTTTGATTTTTGTTCGCTAAATTTGATATGTGGGTGGACTGGCGCTTAGGTGTGTTTCTTACTTGAACAAACCTCCTACTTATGATTAACCCTCCGGCAAGCATCTGCAACTACGAGAAAAGTATTAAGAATAAATTCTAACCATAGCATTAAACTCTAGGATCCAATCGGTCCCTTACGAAATAGTGCATAAACTGGGGTTTAAGTTTCTGTCACTCTCGCAACCCACCATCTAATTGATACTCCACAATGTATTCCCTTAGGCCCAAAATATAGTGAAGTGTCATGTAGTCGACGTTCACATGACACCACTAAGGGAATCACAACATACATACTATCAAAATATCGGACACATATCAAATTCACATGATTACTTGCAACATGATTTATCCCGTGACCTCAAGAACAAAGGTAACTACTCACAATTAATAAACATGCTCATGATCAGAGGGGTATTAAATAGCATCATGGATCTGAACATATAATCTTCCACCAAATAAACCACATAGTAATCAACTACAAGATGTAATCAACACTACTAGTCACCCCCTAGCAACAATCTATAGTTCCGGTAACAAGATTGAACACAAGAGATGAACTAGGGTTTGAGATGAGATGGTGCTGGTGAAGGTGTTGATGGAGATTGCCCTCCCCAATATGGGAGAGTTGTTGGTGATGATGATGACGATGATTTCCCCTCTGGGAGGGAAGTCCCCCCTGCAGAGTCGCTCCGTCTGAGGGCAAAAGTGCTCCTGCCCAAGTTCCGCCTCGAGACGGTGGCGCTCCGTCCCGAAAGTCTTCTCCTCCTTTTTCTAGGTCAAAATGACTTATATACCAGAAGATGGGTACTGGAGGTGGGACGAGGAGGCCACAACCCACCAGGGCGAGCCTGGGGGGGGGGGGGGGCCTGGGCGCCCCGGTGGGTTGTGCCCACCTGGTGGCCCCCCTCTAGTGTTTATTGGCTCCAGTATTTCTTAAATAATCCATAAAAAATCTCCATGAAGTTTCAGCTCAGTTGGAGTTGTGTAGAATAGGTGGCCTGACGTGGCTTTTTTAGGTCAAGATTTTCAGCTGACGGAATTCTCCCTCTTGGTGTGTAACATGCAAATTATGAGAGAAAGGCATTATAATTACTCCAAAAAGCATTATTATGGATAAAAACATTATAGATAACAGTAAGAAAACATGATGCAAAATGGACGTATCAGGATGCCATCCAATGCTGCCCGCATACCTTTCGACAACTATATGAACTAACTGGATGAAATTCGTGCAAACAAAGCAAATTTCAAATTAATTGGATGAAATTCATTACATTTCAAAAACTTTTCCTATAAACTGGACGAAATAACATATTTCGCACAAACCGTACTAAAACCTACTGTAAACCTAATCTAAACGATCGCCGGCGCACGACCACCATGTCCAGCCATGAGCCCCGAGAACTGACACCCTAGCTATTGCCTTTGCCTCCTCCTCATCCGCCTCGGCTTTGTCCAGATCCGCCTCGATAACCTCCTCCTCCGAAGCACAAGGTTCTGAAGATTTCCGCCTCCACGTCACCGTTAAGCGGCTAATCGGCCGCCGATGTTTACCCCACCAAGCTTGGCATCGACTGAGTGGAGGAGCGGTGGCCTTCCTGGGACCAGAGTGGCGGTGACCTACCATGTACTACTCTTCCTAGCTGCCGGCCGCGCCCGCGCACGCACGCCGGCTTCGTGGTCGTGGCGGCGGAGGGCGACCGGGGGGGGGGGGAGCCGGCAATGTCTTTCGTCTGCTCCTGCGATAGTACGTCCAAGAGAGCTTTGGAGCGCGCCCGGAGCGGAGCCGGTGATGTCTTCATCTGCTCCTGCGACAGTACGTCCAAGGGAGCTTTGGAGCGGGAGGAGGCCGTGGTTGGATGTCAGGACCCCGATTCCAAGTCACATTGATCTAGCCGGTAACACCTCATATCACTTTGCGGCCTCACACACGGTATTCCCACGGGTGTCGCCTTACCATGGCCCGGGACCGTTTGCGCCTTTTGGCTCATGTATATGATAGTGTCGCTAGCATCCATATGACAGAGAACCCGGGCCGACATGGCTAGTCGTGAACCCAAAGCGGCACTCACCCATGGGGACAGGCATACATGAATCACATCGAGCATGTCGATCAGCAACGTGTGAATTCGGGCTGTAGCACTGGGCTAACAGGACTCCGGGAACCCGGGCTGTAGCAGGCTAGGCAGGACTCCGAATGTCACCGCGTGACATTTCCCCGAAGGGACAGACACATGAACGAAGTAAAACACATGCCGGCCAGTCAAGTGTCATGAGCAGTAGTGCTGGGCTAGCAGGACTCCGGTGAACCGGGCTGTAGCGGACTACTATGGCTCAACGAAGCACTAGACTACATTTCCCCATAAGAGAGGCTGCCAAGGATAAACAACTAGATTGTCGGATCCCACACATACCAAGCATTTCAAACATACACACAATATGCTCGATATGTGTAAATACAACATGGCATCACAACATAACTCTACGACTCAAAGTACTTATTCATTAGGCTCCGAGGAGCGAGATATTACAAACATGGGTCTCATGACCCAACATTCACAGCATACAAATCAAGCACATGCGGAAGCTTAACATGTCTGAGTATAGACATCTACAAATGAAAAAGGCTTAGAAGCCTGACTATCTACCAGATCCTGCCGAGGGCACAAGATCGTAGCTGGGGTATCAAGCTAAATGTCGAAGTCCACACGGAACTACTAGCGAGATTGACATCTCTCTGCAAAACGTAAAATAAGAAAACATGAGTACAAATGTACTAAGCAAGACTTACATCAGAACTAACTACATATGCATCATTGTCAACAAAAGGGGGTGGTGGAGTTAAACAGCAGCAAGCCAGCTTTGACTCGGTGGCTATCCTGAACTACGACTGCAAGTAACTCTTTTGAGGTGGCGCACACGAGTCCACATATTCACCATATCAATACACCACTATGGATCCGCTCCCATCTCCCTACGAGAACGCCATCCATAGCACTCACGCTTATCTTGCGTATTTTAGAGTATCCACTTTCACTTGTCTATGAACTGTTATAGGCAACCCAGAAGTCCTTTTCCGCGGACATGGCTATTCGAACAGATCATATTAACCCCGCAGGGGTGTACTTCTTCACACACGCTCTCGCCACTTACCACCATGTACACGTCGTGTATCTTGGCAACCTTCAAGCAGAAGCCTAGCGAGGGAGTCAGCCACGACCTGACTAACCACACAAGTCTCTAGTCCAGGTTTATCGCCTATTCGGGATCCATCCGCAAGGAGATCCGGCCGGGGTGTCGCTCAGGGCCCCAAACGATGTGTGCAGGGTTCCCGAGACACCAAACGGGCACTCGGTACACCGGGCCACGGTGTATCTACCGTAACATAGCCCACCCCTAGGGTCAGCGCTACGCACGGCCCCCAACACATATCCTACAAACACCAGAAACTAGTTGCAACTCCTGGACAGAGATCAAGGCGATTAATAAGCCGAGAGGGGCCGAGTTACCGGAACCCAATGTGTGGTAGTAACTGTTTCATGGATCACAAACACAGAACTCAGTTCCTGAGGACGGCTGCAATGAGACAACCCACCATGTACTCCTACATGGCCTCTCACCTCTACCTTTACCAAATCGTCTTCACACTTAGCTCACACACGGTGAGGACATGTTCACACACCTCCGATTCATCCCGATGAATCGACCTGACTCAACTCTAAGCATAGCAGGCATGACAAAAAGCATGAATGAGTAGGCACAACAAGGCTCAAACAACTCCTACTCATGCTAGTGGGTTTCATCTATTTCTTGTGGAATGACAGGTCATGCAGAGGATAAAGGGTTCAGCTACATGCAGCAAGTAATGAGATAAATCGTTGTTGTCCTAATGCAGTAAAAGGAGAGCAGGAGCGAGAGAGTGGGATTGTATCGGAATGAACAAGGGGGTTTTTCTTGCCTGGCACTTCCGAAGATAATATAGCTCTTCATCAGTGTCATCGATCTCATCGTCGAAACCACGTCTATCGAGAGGGAACAAGTACCGACAACAGAGAAGAAACACAATCAATGCAATGCACAATATGATGCATGATCATGACATGGTAAAATGAGTGTGTTGGGCTAATGCAACTACAACCAGATGGGTTTGAGCTATTTGAACCAAAGATTCAAAGTTCAAACACATTTGTGATCTTAAATAGTGCTTTATCATGTTTTGCACTAAACAGCAAGTTAACTTGTTTAAACATGCATGAAACTAGTACAGATGGATAGATTGGAATTTTCTGATCATTTTTCATATATAATTTATTTCATTCTGAGCTACGGTTGAATTTCTATGATTTTTAGAAGTTTTGGCAAATTTCTGGAATTTTCTGAATAAGAAAAATTCCAGAAATTAGTTATTGCGTCAGCATGATGTCGTGGTGACGTCAGCAGGTCAAAGGCGCTGGCCCAAGTCAAAACTGACAGTGGGGCCCAGGTCAACGCTGAGGTGGCGGGTCAAAGCATTATAGTTAATTTAAGCAAGGAAAAACCTTGTGGTTAATTATGGGATGGGGCCCAGCTGTCTGTGACTCTAGGGGTTTGATTAGGAGGTTGTTAATGCCTAAATAACCTCGCCACGTCAGCACGGTGGGAGATAGACCGCCGGCGACCATCCAGCGCGGCGGAGGCACGCCGGAAATGTGCTACGGGCGTCGGCTGCATGTGCCGAGAGCACCAGGGCGTAGCCCTTGCTTGCTCGCATCGAGGAGCAGGGGAGTTGGACGCGGGGGTCGCCGAAATCGTGCCGGCGACGAGCTTGGGCGGCGGCCGGAGCTACGGGTTCGAGCGGCGTGACGCTACGGTGTACGGGAGAGAGAGGTGAGCAGCGCTATGGCTTCCTGGGAGCACGCTGAGCACAACTACGTGCTTGGTTGGGTCAGGCGAGGTTGCCAGCTGCGGCGGCGACGAACGCGGCGGGGACGAGCTCTCGGGCTCAATGGAGCCCGCGGTTAGTGGAAGAAATCGGCAACGGGGAGAGAGGGGTTCGGTGCGGGGGCTCACAGCGAGGCTAACGGAGGGGTTGGCAGGCGCGGGGACGGCTGGTGGGCAGCGGATCGACGCCGAGGATCTCCGGGCACCGAGGTTTAAGAAGACGTCGGGGACGGCGTTGAGGTGCTTCCCCGGTTGCTTGGCTCGGCGTGGATGAAGAAGACGACAATGCGGAGCTCAAGGTCTCATCAGCAGGGCGAGGGGTGGCCGGTGGCCACGGGTACGGCGATCGGCGTCGGCGAGCTCGCTCGGTCGAGCTCGTGTTCTTGCGGGAGAGAGGGGAAAAAGTGAGCAGAGGAAGAGGGAGAAAGTCCATGGCGTCCAGGCGTTTCCACGACGCAAGACGAGGACGCATGAGGCGTCGACAGCGCGAAACAGGAGGTGGCCGCTCGGCGCTGCTTGTGCTGTCCTGCCTCGCCTCTTGGCAGAGGTAGGGACGACAGCGAGGTAGATTGGTGGGCTGGGCCAACTGGGCCAGCTCCAGGTAAGTGGCTGGGCTTCTCTCTCTCTCTCTGTCCTTTTCTAATATATTCTGTTTTCTATTTTTTTGCTTTATGTTTGTAAATGAAATACCAACCAACACACTTTGGTTAATTCTGTAAATTTTTGTGAGGGATATTTGAATTATTTTCAAACCACACAATAAATTTCATAATATTTGGAGTAACCAATATTTAATGGTAACTTTTAAACTCCAACTCAAATACCATAATGATTTAATTCAATGACCAAATGTCCTGGAAAAATATGCATCATCTCTGGTAGAGGCTTTCACCTTTTTCCATAAATCATGAACATTTTAAAAGGATATTTTGAGGTCATTGAAAATATTTTGGTTGAACCTATTTGAATTGCATTTGTGCTAGGGTTTATCAATCCCCATTTCAAATTTATTAAATTTAAACATGATGACATGAATGCTTTCATGCAACTAGTTACAAGCAAATCTAGGGCTGTGACAACTCACCCCCACTAAACAAGAATCTCGTCCCGAGATTCAAGACGTGAGATAAGAAGACAGAGGGGGCACAAGACCAACACAATCTTCACGATCCAGGTTGCACTTCATAAGAACATTGATTCGGTCACCATCTTTGTCTCGACATCTTGCTCTGATAACTACGTCCAACATGACAACGAGTAGAAAGGGAGAATTTTAGAAGAATCAATCTTCCTGTGGTTCGAGCAAATTAGGATCAAATCACGGAATGAGACATAGCAACATCTCTCGAGCTGAGACACGAAGCATACATCTGAAGGAATGGAGTGAGACAGATGCCGAGGGTTCACTAGGTAAACAACAATTTCACGCTTAAGAAGGTGGTGAACTGTTGTCAACGTAGTGAGGAGTTGAATTGCCATGATACCATAACGAGACATCTTAGAGGAGGTGACTCATGGAATCATCCCTTAAGTGGCAAAAAGAATTACCTTTGATTCAAAGATCATTGAAACTCTTTATACCAGCTTAAGGAAAATCACAATCGATCATTTGGAGGAGTACAAAGGGATGGCATACCCGGACTAGAATGGATGATGTGGACTACCTTGTTGAAGACAACGCAATGGATGATTTTTGCTTATCATCGGAAATGAATGGGACCTATGGCAGACTGACACAATGATGGGTGCGAGCTGGGAACAAAATGCAAATATTGGGAATGACCCAACCATCATATCTGCCTGAGATTCAGATCTGGTTGGTGTCAGGACATTCCAGACTTATCAAGTCTAGAAAGAGAAATGAAAGTTTGCAACACAAATCGTCGAGATGATGTTGCGAGATTCTCGGGGAATGAACTACGATAGCAAGCTCCAAAACATGAGCTGGTTCTGCTACAAACCCGTGGACAGGTTGTCCAAGACAAGCAGGACCACAGAGTAGTCTTACAATAATACACTACCAAAGTTCAGGTGAGGAACCATCATTGTGGATAACGAAGTCCTTGCATAAGTCATGATTACCTCTTAAGAAGGAACTTCTTCTCCTTGAACAAATCAATCAGTGGCTTGGTGTGCTAGGGAATACGTATGGAGTGGAGGTAATTAATCTACCAAACCATAGAATACTTCGCACGTATGCATGACTGATTTGGGATGATTCCAGAGGAAACAAAACAAACCTTTCTCAAATTCATGGCGACAACTTACATCTAAAGCACATGAATTCGAGGAAGTCACTTCTTCCATCCAAGCATAAGCTTCATGAATGGAACACGAAGGCATTTCTTACAAAGTTTCCAACACTAGGTTGATGTTCAACATGAATCATGGGGGACACAAAATGCTGTTGATGGGCTCAACAACAATTCATCAGAATTTCCATATCACTGGACTTCCACCATCATGTGAACACGGTGATAGCATTGGTCAGACCAAAGGATGTAATGGTGTATGCTCGAGGGATCAACCACGAGTAAGACAACATTACGAACACCATTGGTTCTGATTTGACTTGGCGATAGCCCATACTCAAGTCAAAGTTTTGACAAGGCAATAGATCCAACAACTGATCACAGGGACCAATCGATGAAGATATCATCTTTCTTCAACACACACACACACTAGGATATCCCTTGGAGATGAACTAAGTCAGACAAGCTTTTATCTTCCAACTCTCCCAGTTGTTGTTTAGCTTAACCAACTAGCTCAGGGTATCTGACACAGATTCTTGGAGAATGGGTGGTTTACAAGAATACCAACTTGATCACGAGCTCAACATAGCGGTCAGGTGAAAACCTGGTAATACTTCTGAGAAGATATTCGGAACATCACGAACCACCGATATGCTACTAAGCTCGAGAAAAATCTTGCTTTTCAGGGCAAGACGATATGATCAAAAGAGCGAGGGATTGGCACAATCCCAACTCATTGATCGAAGAGTGCACCGGAAATAAGGACTAGGCAGCACGATCAATCTTAGAATGATGATTCCATAATCAACACACCAAGAATGATATTATCGTCCATTAACCACCAATCAACGGGGTTGCTAGGAGTATTGATTTCACACATCATGATTCACTTGTCGGCATTCCGGCTGTGACAACACGGATCCGAGGAATGAATAATGATGGCGAGAAGTATCACTCTACCAAGAGTTCATAAGAGGTGGTGCAATTCTCATGATATTCCTAACATAAAGAGGGCAATACTTCGGGGTAGAACAGAATCAAAAGCTGGATTGGCATTTTGACCTGCGGAATACAACTACTTTGACCCCATCCTCAAGATGGAAAAGGTACTGGAGTTTGTTTCTCCTAGTCATTCTGAAATAGAATGGCTTGACAAACCACAAGAATAATGGGCATCGACAACGAATGCACGCATACTCTTGAGTATCAAATGATAGACGGGGTCAGAATACAACTAAAGAGGGCAACTCAAAGGAACATATATCTTTATGAGTTGTGGATGCATGGATTAGTATGTCGAGCGAAGCTCAACATTTCTTCCGGATAACCCATGCGGAAAGGGTAGAACTGGCAGAGTCACAATTATGAACGGAGAACTCCTCAGGAGTACTCTGATTGTGATCTTTTAGTTCAAAGAACTTCTGCCTTATTGGTTCATGGTATCTGGAAGAAGGATATACCACGGACCTCGAGGACTATCGCAAAGTTACTAATATCCTAAAGGAACTATCAAACACTATCAACAGGAGGTAAGTAGGGTGAATCTCGGGTTCAAGAACCTAGGAATAGAATACCTACTAACTAAATGGCATCACGGGATGCTTTCGAGAATGGTGGCCAGAATTATCACACTGGGACACAATCATGGCTGGATTACTAGATGATCCCCTAAGACACCTAGGGTCATAATAATAACTCCAACATATATGTCAAGGTAGTAGAATACCTCAACTCAGTAATTAGTGTGATTAACCTGGCCCAAAGGAACATCAAAACCAGAGGAAAAGGATTTGCAAGTGCATCAGATTGTTTAGAAACCTGGGATGACTCGGACAGCATAACGGCGGTAAATGCTCAAAATGATTTGAGACATCCTGCAAAAATGGTGGCATAACCACTCAACATCACAATAACAAGGTTCCGAGACCAGCTATGAACATACGGAAGTAGTAGAAACTGAACTGGGGCGTAAAACCAACAATCTTAAAAGTCTATGGATTAGTAACACGTCATCCTAATAGATAGATGAGAAGCCTAGTTCTTAATCCCCGTAGAAGAGAAGAGGATGACTCAGATCAGCGGGCCAAGAGGTATAAGGAGTAAAAAGAGCCTTACGTTCCCTTACATAAATAAAGCATTTCTAGACACAACTTCGACTAGTTTGGCTTGGTAATCCTACAGGCAGTCAGGCTCTGATACCAAAGCTGTCAGGACGCCGATTCCAAGTCACATCTATCTAGCCGGTAACACCTCATATCACTTTGCGGCCTCACACACGGTATTCCCACGGTGTCGCCTTACCATGGCCGGGACCGTTTGCGCCTTTTGGCTCACGTATATGATAGTGTCGCTAGCATCCATATGATGAGAACCGGGCCGACATGGCTAGTCGTGAACCCAAAGCGGCACTAACCCATGGGGACAGGCATACATGAATCACATCGAGCATGTCGGTTGACAGCATGTGAATCCGGCTGTAGCACTGGCTAACAGGACTCGGGGACCCGGGCTGTAGCAGGCTAGGCAGGACTCCGGATGTCACCGCATGACATTTCCCCGAAGGGACAGACACAGGAACGAAGTGAAACACATGCCGGCCAGTCAAGTGTCATGAGCAGTAGTGCTGGGCTAGCAGGACTCCGGTGAACCGGGCTGTAGCGGACTACTATGGCTCAAGGAAGCACTAGACTAAATTTCCCCATAAGAGAGGCTGCCAAGGATAAACAACTAGATTGTCGGATCCCACACATACCAAGCATTTCAAACATACACACAATATGCTCGATATGTGTAAATACAACATGGCATCACAACATAACTCTACGACTAAAAGTATTTATTCATTAGGCTCCGAGGACCGAGATATTACAAACATGGGTCTCATGACCCAACATTCAGAGCATACAAATCAAGCACATGCGGAAGCTTAACATGTCTGAGTACAGACATCTACAAATGAAAAAGGCTTAGAAGCCTGACTATCTACCAGATCCTGCCGAGGGCACAAGATCGTAGCTGAGGTATCAAGCTAAACGTCGAAGTCCACATGGAACTACTAGCGAGACTGACATCTCTCTGCAAAACATAAAATAAGCAAACGTGAGTACAAATGTACTCAGCAAGACTTACATCCGAACTAACTACATATGCATCATTGTCAACAAAAGGGGGTGGTGGAGTTAAACAGCAGCAAGCCAGCTTTAACTCGGTGGCTATCCTGAACTACGACTGCAAGTAACTCTTTTGAGGTGGCGCACACGAGTCCACATATTCACCATATCAATACACCACTATGGATCCGCTCCCGTCTCCCTACGAGAACGCCATCCATAGCACTCACGCTTATCTTGCGTATTTTAGAGTATCCACTTTCACTTGTCTATGAACTGTTATAGGAAACCCAGAAGTCCTTTTCCGCGGACACGACTATTCAAATAGATCATATTAACCCTGCAGGGGTGTACTTCTTCACACACGCTCTCGCCACTTACCACCATGTACACGCGTGTATCTCGGCAACCTTCAAGCTTAAAGCTTTGGCGAGGAGTCGGCCACGACCTGACTAACCACACAAGTCTCTAGTCCAGGTTTATCGCCTATTCGGGTTCCATCCGCAAGGAGATCCGCCGGGTGTCGCCACGGCCCCAAACGATGTGTGCAGGGTTCCCGAGACACCAAGCAGGCGCTTTCGGTACACGGGCCACGGTGTATCTACCGCAACATAGCCCACCCCTAGGGTCAGCGCCACGCACGCCCCCAACACATATCCTACAAACACCGAAACTAGTTGCAACTCCCGGACAGATATCGAGGCGATTAATAAGCCGAGAGGGCCGAGTTACGGAACCCAATGTGTGGTAGTAACTGTTTCATGGATCACAAACACGAACTCAGTTCTCGAGGACGGCTGCAATGAGACAACCTACCATGTAATCCTACATGGCCTCTCACCGCTACCTTTACCAAATCGTGTTCACACACTTAGCACACACGTGAGGACATGTTCACACACCTCCGATTCATCCCGATGAATCAGACCTGACTCAACTCTAAGCGATAGCAGGCATGAAAAACAAGCATGAATGAGTAGGCACAACAGGCTCAAACAACTCCTACTCATGCTAGTGGTTTTCATCTATTTCTTGTGGAATGACAGGTCATGCGAGAGGATAAAGGGTTCAGCTACCGCAGCAAGTAATAGATAAATCGTTGTTGTCCTAATGCAGTAAAAGAGAGCAGGAGCGAGAGAGTGGGATTGTATCGGAATGAACAAGGGGGTTTTTCTTGCCTGGCACTTCTGAAGATAATATAGCTCTTCATCAGTGTCATCGATCTCATCGTCGAAACCACGTCTATCGAGAGGGAACAAGTACCGGCAACAGAGAAGAAACACAATCAATGCAATGCACAATATGATGCATGATCATGACACGGTAAAATGAGTGTGTTGGGCTAATGCAACTACAACCAGATGGGTTTGAGCTATTTGAACCAAATATTCAAAGTTCAAACACATTTGTGATCTTAAATAGTGCTTTATCATGTTTTGCACTAAACAGCAAGTTAACTTGTTTAAACATGCATGAAACTAGTACAGATGGATATATTGGAATTTTGTGATCGTTTTTCATATATAATTTATTTCATTCTGAGCTACGGTTGAATTTCTATGATTTTTAGAAGTTTAGGAAAATTTCTGGAATTTTCTAAATAAGAAAAATTCCAGTAATTAGTTATTGCGTCAGCATGATGTCGTGGTGACGTCAGCAGGTCAAAGGCGCTGGCCCAAGTCAAAACTGACAGTGGGGCCCAGGTCAACGCTGAGGTGGCGGGTCAAAGCATTATAGTTAATTTAAGCAGGGAAAAACCCTGTGGTTAATTATGGGATGGGGCCCGGCTGTCTGTGACTCTAGGGGTTTGATTAGGAGGTGGTTAATGCCTAAATAACCTCGCCACGTCAGCACGGCCGGAGATAGACCGCCGGCGACCATCCAGCGCGGCGGAGGCACGCCGAAAACGCGCTACGGGCGTTGGCTGCATGTGCCGAGAGCACCAGGGTGTAGCCCTTGCTTGCCCGCATTGAGGAGCAGGGGAGTTGGACGCGGGGGTCGCCGGAATCGTGCCGGAGACGAGCTTGGGTGGCGGCCGGAGCTACGGGTTCGAGCGGCGCGACGCTACGGTGTACGGGAGAGAGAGGTGAGCAGCGCTATGGCTTCCTGGGAGCACGCTGAGCACAACTACGTGCTTGGTTGGGTCAGGCGAGGTTGCCAGCTACGGCGGTGACGAGCACTCGGGCTCAACGGAGCCCGCGGTTAGTGGAAGAAATCGGCAATGGGGAGAGAGGGGTTCGGTGCGGGGGCTCACAGCGAGGCTAACGGAGGGGTTGGCAGGCGCGGGGACGGCCGGTGGGCAGTGAATCGACACCGAGGATCTCCGGGCACCGAGGTTGAAGAAGACGTCGGGGACGACATTGGGGTGCTTCCCCGGTTGCTTGGCTCGGCGTGGATGAAGAAGACGACAATGCGGAGCTCAAGGTCTCATCAGCAGGGCGAGGGGTGGCTGGTGGCCACGGGTACGGCGATCGGCGTCGGCGAACTCGCTCGGTCGAGCTCATGTTCTTGCAGGAGAGAGGGGAAAAACTGAGCAGAGGAAGAGGGAGAAAGTCCAGGGCGTCCAGGCGTTTCCACGACGCAAGACGAGGACGCAGGAGGCGTCGACAGCGTTAAGCAGGAGGTGGCCGCTCGGCGCGTGCGCTCGCTGTCCTGCCTCTGCCTACTGGCAGAGGTAGGGGACGGCTGGCAGGGTAGGTTGGTGGGCTGGGCCAACTGGGCCAGCTCCAGGTAAGTGGCTGGGCTTCTCTCTCTCTGTCCTTTTCTATTCTGTTTTCTATTTTTCTGCTTTATGTTTGCAAATAAAATACCAACCAGAACACTTTGGTTAATTCTGTAAATTTTTGTGAGGAATATTTGAATTATTTTCAAACCACACAATAAATTTCAGAATATTTGGAGTAACCAATATTTAATGGTAACTTTTAGACTCCAACTCAAATACCATAATGATTTAATCCAATGACCAAAATGTCCGGAAAATATGCATCATCTCCGTAGAGGCTTTCACCTTTTCCATAAATCATGAACATTTTAAAAGGATATTTTGAGGTCATTGAAAATATTTTGGTTGAACCTATTTGAATTGCATTTGTGCTAGGGTTTATCAATCCCCATTTCAAATTTATTATATTTAAACATGATGACATGAATGCTTTCATGCAACTAGTTACAAGCAAATCTAGGGCTGTGACATTGGAGTGGTGCCGACAGAAGGAAGGGATCGGAGGAGAATGACTATGGGTCTTTGGCTATGGCTGGGGGCTGGGGCTGGAGTTAATATAGCGGGCGAATGGCAATGAGCCACAGCAGACAGATGGACGGCTGGCGCCGGAGTAGGTTCGTCGGCAGCCGCATGTCATTAATGTGGGCGGCGGATAGATGGATGGTCGTGGTGTCATTAACACAGAGCAGTCGCTTGCACCGGGATGCCGCTCGGGTGGCGCTCTCTTGACCGTCGCACTGCTGCAATGCCGGTGCCAGGGAGAGGTCGCGTCGGGCGTGAATGTGGCATTGAAGTTCTGGAGCGACGGTGACCGTTTCAGGCGAGAAGCGCGCGCTAGTGATGGAAGGGGTCTCGGTAGGCCAGGGCGGTCAGACGCTGGCGTGGTGGTATATTGTTTTTGTAGTTTGCAGAAGTACTCAATTAATGTGGCAGTTCACTTTTTTTTCTACGATCAACATACACCCTACAAAGCACCGTGTTCAAATTTGGCACTTCTCTGGGTTCATATACCATATTTAGGCCATTATGTGCATTTTGTAAAAATTTACTACCACTATAAGAATTAACGAACATCTACATCATGCATATATGACTCAAAGCTTACATGCTATAGTGTGGTATTTATTCATAATTTAGTTGCCAAGTCTCATGCGTGCAATGCACGTGTACCTTACTAATAAACATAGTTTCTAGTGATATTATTTGTAGTATCAACTAGGACAGATGTGCAGAAAATCAAATCCCAGCTACAACTACACAGGTGTGATGATAGGGACCGTATAATCACCATATCTCGTATATAATGACCGTATTGACCTTAAAGTACAATGATCCAAGTGAGCTATCAATACAAGTTTGATGACCGCCAATGCATTTTACTCGATAATAAATGACCAGGATTGAAGGGGAAACCAAATTTCCTTCATCGTCTGTCCTTGAGCTCTTGACAAACAAATGCACTATATGGTTCTCCAGCCACTCTGCCCTAGAGCTCTCACCAAGCATCGTTCATGTCATCGCGCCTCACACTAACCGGTAAGGAAGCGATGGCATCCCGCTGCGCCGAGTTCCTCCACCCACGACCACACACAAAATGGTAACGAAGCGGTGGCATCCCGCCATGCCGAGTTCATTGCCGCTCGCGACCTCACTCCTACATGGGTGGACTTTGAAGCTGCCAAGGCCGAATGAGCGGTAGAGCAAGAGGCGGCCAAAGCCGCACAGAGGGAGCGCTCGGATGCCACTGTTGGGGAACGTAGTGATTTCAAAAAAAATCCTACGCACACGCAAGATCATGGTGATGCATAGCAACGAGAGGGGAGAGTGTGTCCACGTACCCTCGTAGACCGAAAGCGGAAGCGTTAGCACAACGCGGTTGATGTAGTCGTACGTCTTCATGATCCGACCAATCAAGTACCGAACGCACGGCACCTCTGAGTTCTGCACACGTTCAACTCGATGACGTCCCTCGAACTCCGATCCAGCCGAGCTTTGAGGGAGAGTTCCATCAGCACGATGGCGTGGTGACGATGATGATGTTCTACCGACGCAGGGCTTCGCCTAAGCACTGCTATGATATTATCGAGGTGGACTATGGTGGATAGGGGCACCGCACACGGCTAAAAGATCCAAGAGATCAATTGTTGTGTCTATGGGGTGCCCCTCTCCTCTGCATATAAAGGGGGGAGGAGAGGGCCGGCCAAGGGGAGGAGGCGCGCCCAAGGGGGGAGTCCTACTCCCACCGGGAGTAGGACTCCTCCTTTTCCTATTTGGAGAGGGAGAGGGAAGGAAGAGGAAGGAAAGGGGGGCCGGGCCCCCTCCCAATTCGGATTGGGCTTGGGGGGGGGGGGCGTGCCCCCTCCCTTGCTCCTTTCCCCTCCTTTCCACTAAAGTCCATTAAGGCCCATATACCTCCCGGGGGGTTCCGATAACCTCCTGGTGCTCCGGTATTGTCCCGATCTCACCCGGAACCATTCCCGTATCCAAATATAGTCGTCCAATATATGATCTTTACGTCTCGACCATTTCGAGACTCCTCGTCATGTCCGTGATAACATCCGGGACTCCGAACTAGCTTTGGTACATCAAAACTCATAATATAACCGTCGTCGAACTTTAAGCGTGCGGACCCTATGGGTTCGAGAACTATGTAGACATGACCGAGACACGTCTCCGGTCAATGAAAAATAGCGGAACACGGATGCTCATATTGGCTCCCACATATTCTACGAAGATCTTTATCGGTCAAACCGCATAACAACATGCATTGTTCCCTTTGTCACCGGTATGTTACTTGCCCGAGATTCGATCGTCGGTATCTCAATACCTAGTTCAATCTCGTTACCGGCAAGTCTCTTTACTCGTTCCGTAATACATCATCCCGCAACTAACTTATTAGTTGCAATGCTTGCAAGGCTTAAGTGATGTGCATTACCAAGTGGGCCCAGAGATACCTCTTCGACAATCGGAGTGACAAATCCTAATCTCGAAATATGCCAACCCAACAAGTACCTTCGGAGACACCTGTAGAGCACCTTTATAATCACCTAATTACGTTGTGACGTTTGGTAGCACACAAAGTGTTCCTCCGGTAAACGGGAGTTGTATAATCTCATAGTCATAGGAACATGTATAAGTCATGAAGAAAGCAATAACAACATACTAAACAATCAAGTGCTAAGCTAACGGAATGGTTCAAGTCAATCACATCATTCTCCTAATGATGTGATCCCGTTAATCAAATGACAACTCTTTGTGTATGGTTAGGAAACATAACCATCTTTGATTAACGAGCTAGTCAAGTAGAGGCATACTAGTGACACTCTGTTGTCTATGTATTCACACATGTATTATGTTTCCGGTTAATACAATTCTCGCATGAATAATAAACATTTATCATGATATAAGGAAATAAATAATAACTTTATTACTGCCTCTAGGGCATATTTCCTTCACTTTTATGCCCAGTGGATGTAATATGTGTAATAGCCGTGATAGCCTAGCGTAAGTTGCTTGCTTATTTATTTCCTTGTTGTCTTGTTTATTTGTTTGCTTGTAGTCAGTGCAGTTCTTTTTCCGCGGCTTGCTAGTGGCCGCAATAACCTATTTTTTAAACCTAGGCCACAATAACCATGAGCTACATATTTACTATAGTGACACTGGGCCTCCTACGGGCCATAGAAACAATGGGCCTTCTACGGGCCGTAGAGACAATGGGCCTTCTACGGGGCGTAGAAACAATGGGCCTTCTATGGGCCATAGACACAATGGGCGTTCTACGGTCTGTATCATCAATGGGCCTTTTACGGGCCGTATGATGGATTGACCAAACATGGGCCAATAACAGACCGCATTATGGCTGTAAACGGGCTAGAGTTGGAATCGTCTGTTCATGGGCCGACCATAATGGGCCGTCGTTAATCAGCTGTATTTGATGACGCTATGAAAACAGCCCAACGTATTAACGGGCCACAAACAGGTCGACTGTAACCACGGGCTGAATTTGGCCCACAAGCAGAAAATGACAATAACGGGTCGTAAGTAACCGAATGTTGGAAATGAGCCCAATAATAAATGGGCCCTGAGAAGGCCGAAAGATAACATGGGCTGGAAACGGCCCAATGGAATAATGGACCGTTAATGGGTATAAAGTGATACACTATTCATTACGGGCCACTTTCACCACGGGCCGTTAATGGGCCAAGAGTTACAAAGGGCATCATATGGGTCGAAAAGACGCCATGTGCCATACATGGGCAAGAAGTTAAAACGGGCTGGAATCATATTGGACGGCCCAGATGACGCTACTGGGCCTAATTCAGATAGGTCGTAACGAGCCCTGGGTTAGCGGGCTGTAAATGGGCTATATGCAAACAGGCCGTTAACAGGCTTTCCGTGGGCCGGCTGATACGTCTCCAACGTATCTATAATTTTTGATTGCCCCATGCTATATTATCTATTGTTTTGGACATTATTGGGCTTTATTATTCACTTTATATTATTTTTGGGACTAACCTATTAACCGGAGGCCCAGTCCAGAATTGCTGTTTTTTTGCCTATTTCAGAGTTTTGTAAAAAAAAGGAATATCAAACGGAGTCCAAACGGAATGAAACCTTCGGGAACGAGATTTTCAGAACGAATATGATCCAGGAGACTTGGACCCTACGTCAAGAAACAAAGGAGGAGGCCACGAGGTAGGGGGGCGCGCCTACCCCCCAAGGCGCGCCTCCACCCTCGTGGGCCCCTGTTGCTCCACCAACGCATTCTTCCTCCTATATATACCCACGCACCCCAAACGATCGACACGAGCCAAAACCTAATTCCACCGCCGCAACTTTCTGTACCCACGAGATCCCATCTTGGGGCCTGTTCCGGAGCTCCGCCAGAAGGGGAGTCGATCACGGAGGGCTTCTACATCAACACCATAGCCTCTCCGATGAAGTGTGAGTAGTTTACTTCAGACCTTTGGGTCCATAGTTATTAGCTAGATGGCTTCTTCTCTCTTTTGGATCTCAATACAAAGTTCTCCCCCTCTCTTGTGGAGATCTATTCGATGTAATCTTCTTTTGCGGTGTGTTTGTTGAGACCGATGAATTGTGGGTTTATGATCAAGATTATCTATGAATAATATTTGAATCTTCTCTGAATTCTTTTATGTATGATTGGTTATCTTTGCAAGTCTCTTAGAATTTTCAGTTTGGTTTGGCCTACTAGATTGGTTTTTCTTGCAATGGGAGAAGTGCTTAGCTTTGGGTTCAATTTTGCGGTGTCCTTTCCCAGTGACAGTAGCGGCAGCAAGGCACGTATTGTATTGTTGCCATCGATGATAACAAGATGTGGTTCTTATCATATTGCATGAATTTATCCCTCTACATCATGTCATCTTGCTTAAGGCGTTACTCCGTTTTTATGAACTTAATACTCTAGATGCATGCTGGATAGCGGTCGATGAGTGGAGTAATAGTAGTAGATGCAGGCAGGAGTCGATCTACTTGTCTCGGACGTGATGCCTATATACATGATCATACCTAGATATTCTCATAACTATGCTCAATTCTGTCAATTGCTCAACAGTAATTTGTTCACCCACCGTAGAATACTTATGCTCTTGAGAGAAGCCACTAGTGAAACCTATGGCCCCCGGGTCTATCTTCATCATATTAATCTTCCAACACTTAGTTATTTCCTTTGCTTTTTACTTTGCATCTTTATCACAAAAATACCAAAAATATTATCCTATCATATCTATCAGATCTCACTCTCGTAAGTGGCCGTGTAGGGATTGACAACCCCTTATCGCGTTGGTTGCAAGGATTTATTTGTTTTGTGTAGTTGCGAGGGACTCGCGCGTAGCCTCCTACTGGATTGATACCTTGGTTCTCAAAAACTGAGGGAAATACTTATGCTACTTTGCTGCATCACCCTTTCCTCTTCAAGGGAAAACCAACGCAGTGCTCGAGAGGTAGCAAGAAGGATTTATGGCGCCGTTGCCGGGGAGGTCTATGCAAAAGTCAACATACCAAGTACCCATCACAATCCCTTATCTCCCGCATTACATTATTTGCCATTTGCCTCTCGTTTTCCTCTCCCCCACTTCACACTTGTCGTTTTATTCGCCCTCTCTTTTCCGTTTGCCTCTTTTTCGCTTGCTTTTTGTTTGCTCGTGTGTTGGATGCTTGTTTGTCACGATGGCTCAAGATAATACCAAATTATGTGACTTTACCAATACCAACTATAACGATTTCCTTAGCACTCCGATTGTTCCTCTTACCAATACTGAATCTTGTGAAATCAATGCTGCTTTGTTGAATCTTGTCATGAAAGATCAATTCGCCGGCCTTCCTAGTGAAGATGCCGCTACTCATCTAAATAGCTTCGTTGATTTGTGTGATATGCAAAAGAAGAAAGATGTTGATAATGATATTGTTAAATTGAAGCTATTCCTTTTTTCGCTTAGAGGTCGTGCTAAAGCTTGGTTTTCGTCTTTGCCTAAAAATAGTATTGATTCATGGAATAAGTGCAAAGATGCTTTTATCTCTAAGTATTTCCTCCCGCTAAGATCATCTCTCTTAGAAACGATATTATGAATTTTAAGCAACTGGATCATGAACATGTTGCACAAGCTTGGGAGAGGATGAAATTAATGATACGTAATTGCCCTACACATGGTTTGAACTTGTGTATGATTATACAAATATTTTATGCCGGATTGAATTTTGCTTCTAGAAATCTTTTAGACTCGGCCGCGGGAGGCACTTTTATGGAAATCAATTTATGAGAAGCTACTAAACTCCTAGATAATATTATGGTTAATTATTCTCAATGGCACACTGAAAGATCTACTAATAAAAAAGTGCATGCGATAGAAGAAATTAATGTTTTGAGTGGAAATATGGATGAACTTATGAAATTATTTGCTACTAAGAGTGTTTCTTCTGATCCTAATGATATGCCTTTGTCTACTTTGATTGAGAATAATAATGAATCTTTGGATGTGAATTTTGTTGGTAGGAATAATTTTGGTAACAACGCGTATAGAGGAAACTTAAATCCTAGGCCTTATCCTAGAAAATCCTCTAATAATTATGGTAATTCCTACAACAAATCTTATGGAAATTTTAATAAGATGCCCTCTGAATTTGAAACTAGTGTTAAGGAATTTATGAATTCTCTAAAGAATTTCAATGCCTTGCTTGAAGAAAAATTGTGTAAAGTTGATGGATTGGCTAGGAACGTTGATATAATTTCTCTTGATGTTGATTCTTTGAAACTGAGATCTATTCCTCCTAAGCATGATATCAATGAGTCTCTCAAAGCCATGAGAATTTCCATTGACGAGTGCAAAGAAAGAACCGCTAGGATGCGTGCTAAGAAAGATTGCTTTATAAAAGCGTGTTCTTCAAATTTCTATGAAAATAAAGATGAAGATCTAAAAGTTATTGATGTGTCCCCTATTAAATCTTTGTTTTGCAATATGAATCTTGATAATTATGAGACTGAATATGATCCACCTTTACCTAGAAGGCGTTCCAAAAATTCGGAGTTTTTAGATCTTGATGCTAAAATTGATAAAAGTTGATTGAAGAAATCAAAACATTAGATGATAAACCCACTATTTTGGATTTCAAGGAATTTAATTATGATAATTGCTCTTTGATAGATTGTATTTCCTTGTTGCAATCCGTGCTAAATTCTCCTCATGCTTATAGTCAAAATAAAGCTTTTATCAAACATATCGTTGATGCTTTGATGCAATCTTATGAAGAAAAACTTGAGTTGGAAGTTTCTATCCCTAGAAAACTTTATGATGAGTGGGAACCTACTATTAAAATTAAGATTAAGGATCATGAGTTTTATGCTTTATGTGATTTGGGTGCTAGTGTTTCCACTATTCCCAAAACTTTGTGCGATTTGCTAGATTTCCGTGATTTTGATGATTGCTCTTTAAACTTGCACCTTGCGGATTCCACCATTAAGAAACCTATGGGAAGAATTAATGATGTTCTTATTGTTGCAAATAGGAATTATGTGCCCGTAGATTTTATCGTTCTTGACATAGATTGCAATCCTTCATGTCCTATTATTCTTGGTAGACCTTTCCTTAGAACGATTGGTGCAATTATTGATATGAAGGAAGGGAATATTAGATTCCAATTTCCATTAAAGAAAGGCATGGAACATTTCCCTAGGAAGAAAATAAAATTACCATATGAATCTATCATGAGATCCACTTATGGATTGCCTACCAAAGATGGCAATACCTAGATCTATCCTTGCTTTTATGCCTGGCTAGGGGCGTTAAACGATAGCGCTTGTTGGGAGGCAACCCAATTTTATTTTTAGTTTTTTGCTTATGTTTAGGAATAAATATTTTTTCTAGCCTCTGGTTAGATGTGTTTTTATGTTTTAATTAGTGTTTGTGCCAAGTTAAACCTATAGGATCTTCTTGGATGATAGTTATTTGATCTTGCAGAAATTTCCAGAAACTTTCTGTTCACGAAAACAATTGTTAAAAATCACCAGAACGTGATAAAATACTGATTCCAATTTCTGATGATCAATAAACAAATTTTCAACGTCTTCCTATTTTGGTTAATTTTTTGGAGTTCCATAAGTTTATTTTAGTTACAGATTACTACAGACTGTTCTGTTTTTGACAGATTTTGTTTTTCGTGTGTTGTTTGCTTATTTTGATGAATCTATGGCTAGTAAAATAGTTTATAAACCATAGAGAAGTTGGAATACAGTAGGTGTAACACCAATATAAATAAATAATTAGTTCATTATAGTACCTTGAAGTGGTCTTTTGTTTTCTTTCGCTAACGGAGCTCACGAGATTTTCTGTTGAGTTTTGTGTTGTGAAGTTTTCAAGTTTTGGGTGAAAGGTTAGATGGATTATGGAACAAGGACTGGCAAGAGCCTAAGGTTGGGGATTCCCATGGCACCCCCAAGATAATTTAAGGACACCAAAAAAGCCAAAACTTGGGGATGCCCCGGAAGGCATCCCCTCTTTCGTCTACTTCCATCGGTAACTTTACTTGGAGCTATATTTTTATTCACCACATGATATGTGTTTTGCTTGGAGCGTCTTGTATGATTTGAGTCTTTGCTTTTTAGTTTACCACAATCATCCTTGCTGTACACAACTTTTGAGAGATCCATGCATGATTTGTAATTTGTTATAATACTCTATGTGCTTCGCTTATATCTTTTGAGTTGTATAGTTTTGCTCTAGTGCTTCACTTATATCTTTTAAAGCACGATGGTGGATTTGTTTTATAGAAACTATTGATCTCTCATGCTTCACTTAGATTATTTTGAGAGTCTTAAATAGCATGGTAATTTGTTTAAATAATCTTAATATGCTAGGTATTCAAGATTAGTAAAAATTCTTATGAGTGTGTTGAATACTATGAGAAGTTTGATGCTTGATAATTGTTTTGAGATATAAAGATGGTGATATTAGAGTCATGCTAGTTGAGTAGTTGTGAATTTGAGAGATACTTGTGTTAAAGTTTGTGATTCCCATAGCATGCATGTATGGTGAACCGTTATGTGATGAAGTCGGAGCATGATTTATTTATTGATTGTCTTCCTTATGAGTGGCGGTCGAGGACGAGCGATGGTCTTTTCCTACCAATCTATCCCCCTAGGAGCATGCGCGTAATACTTTGCTTTGATAACTTGTAGATTTTTTCAATAAGTATATGAGTTCTTTATGACTAATGTTGAGTCCATGGATTATATGCACTCTTCTTCCTTCCACCATTGCTAGCCTCTCTAATACCGCAGACCTTTCGCCGGTATCATACACCCACCATAAACCTTCCTCAAAACAGCCACCATACCTACCTATCATGGCATTTCCATAGCCATTCCGAGATATATTGCCATGCAACTTTCCACCGTTCCGTTTATTATGACACGCTCCATCATTGTCATATTGCTTTGCATGATCATGTAGTTGACATCGTATTTCTGGCAAAGCCACCGTTCATAATTATTTCATACATGTCACTCTTTATTCATTGCATATCCCGGTACACCGCCGGAGGCATTCATATAGAGTCATATTTTGTTCTAAGTATCGAGTTGTAATTGTAGAGTTGTAGGAAAATAAAAGTGTGATGATCTTCATTTTTAGAGCATTGTCCCAAGTGAGGAAAGGATGATGGAGACTATGATTCCCCCAAAAGTCGGGATGAGACTCCGGACGAAAAAAAGGGAAAAGAGGCCATAAAAAAAGGAGAAAATACCCAAATAAAAAATGAGAGAAAAGGAGAGAAGGGACAATGTTACTATCCTTTTACCACACTTGTGCTTCAAAGTAGCACCATGATCTTCATGATAGAGAGTCTCTCATTTTGTCACTTTCATATACTAGTGGGATTTTTTCATTATAGAACTTGGCTTGTATATTCCAATGATGGGCTTCCTCAAAATGCCCTAGGTCTTCGTGAGCAAGCGAGTTGGATGCACACCCACTTAGTTTCTTTTGTTGAGCTTTCATATACTTATAGCTCTAGTGCATCTGTTGTGTGGCAATCCCTACTCACTCACATTGATATCTATTGATGGGCATCTCCATAGCCCGTTGATATGCCTAGTTGATGTGAGACTATCTTCTCCGTTTTTGTCTTCTCCACAATCACCATTCTATTCCACATATAGTGCTATGTCCATGGCTCACGCTCATGTATTGCGTGAAGATTGAAAAGGTTTGAGAACGTCAAAAGTATGAAACAATTGCTTGGCTTGTCATCGGGGTTGTGCATGATTTAAATACTTTGTGTGGCGAAGATAGAGCATAGCCAGACTATATGATTTCATAGGGATAACTTTCTTTGGCCATGTTATTTTGAGAAGACATAATTGCTTTGTTAGTATGCTTGAAGTATTATTATTTTTATGTCAATATTAAACTTTTGTCTTGAATCTTTCGGAACTGAATATTCATACCACAATTAAGAAGAATTACATTGAAATTATGCCAAGTAGCACTCCGCATCAAATATTCTGTTTTTATCATTTACCTACTCGAGGACGAGCAGGAATTAAGCTTGGGGATGCTTGATACGTCTCCAACGTATATATAACTTTTGATTGCTCCATGCTATATTATCTACTGTTTTGGACATTATTGGGCTTTATTATTCACTTTATATTATTTTTGGGACTAACCTATTAACCGGAGGCCCAGCCCAGAATTGTTGTTTTTTTGCCTATTTCAGAGTTTCGTAAAAAAGGAATATCAAACGGAGTCCAAACGGAATGAAACCTTCGGGAACGTGATTTTCAGAACGAATATGATTCAGGAGACTTGGACCCTACGTCAAGAAACAAAGGAGGAGGCCACGAGGTAGGGGGGCGTGCCTACCCCCCTAGGGCGCGCCCTCCACCCTCGTGGGCCCCCTGTTGCTCCACCGACGTACTCCTTCCTCCTATATATACCTACGTACCCCCAAACGATCAGATACGGAGCCAAAAACCTAATTCCACCGCCGCAACTTTCTATACCCATGAGATCCCATCTTGGGGCCTGTTCCGGAGCTCCGCCCGAAGGGGAATCGATCACGGAGGGCTTCTACATCAACACCATAGCCTCTCTGATGAAGTGTGAGTAGTTTTCTTCAGACCTTCGGGTCCATAGTTATTAGCTAGATGGCTTCTCTCTTTTTGGATCTCAATACAAAGTTCTCCCCCTCTCTTGTGGAGATCTATTCGATGTAATCTTCTTTTGCGGTGTGTTTGTTGAGACCGATGAATTGTGGGTTTATGATCAAGATTATCTATGAACAATATTTGAATCTTCTCTGAATTCTTTTATGTATGATTGGTTATCTTTGCAAGTCTCTTTGAATTATCAGTTTGTTTTGGCCTACTAGATTGGTTTTTCTTGCAATGGGAGAAGTGCTTAGCTTTGGGTTCAATCTTTATGTGTCCTTTCCCAAAGGATGAGCGGCAGCAAGGCACGTATTGTATTGTTGCCATCGAGGATAACAAGATGGGGTTCTTATCATATTGCATGAATTTATTCCTCTACATCATGTCATCTTGCTTAAGGCTTTACTCCGTTTTTATGAACTTAATACTCTAGATGCATGCTGGATAGCGGTCGATGAGTGGAGTAATAGTAGTAGATGCAGGCAGGAGTCAGTCTACTTGTCTCGGATGTGATGCCTATATACATGATCATACCTAGATATTCTCATAACTATGCTCAGTTCTATTAATTGCTCAACAGTAATTTGTTCACCCACCGTAGAATACTTATGCTCTTGAGAGAAGCCACTAGTGAAAACTATGCCCCCCGGGTCTATCTTCATCATATTAATCTTCCAATACTTAGTTATTTCTTTGCTTTTTTACTTTGCTTTTATTTTACTTTGCATCTTTATCACAAAAATACCAAAAATATTATCCTATCATATCTATCAGATCTCACTCTCGTAAGTGGCCGTGTAGGGATTGAGAACCCCTTATCGTGTTGGTTGCGAGGATTTACTTGTTTTGTGTAGGTGCGAGGGACTTGCGCGTAGCCTCCTACTGGATTGATACCTTGGTTCTAAAAAACTGAGGGAAATACTTACGCTACTTTGCTGCATCACCCTTTCCTCTTTAAGGGAAAACC
Source organism: Aegilops longissima (assembly GCA_021605205.1). Taxonomy (NCBI): domain Eukaryota; kingdom Viridiplantae; phylum Streptophyta; class Magnoliopsida; order Poales; family Poaceae; genus Aegilops; species Aegilops longissima. The sequence continues at coordinate 645,858,634 of CM038678.1, read as the reverse complement.
AACGCAGTGCTCAAGAGGTAGCACCGGTCCGCCACATTTTGACCAAGTCAAACGGGCCGGCCTTTTCACGGGAATGGGCCTGTGTTGGGCCGTGCCACGTGTCGACGTATCATAGGAGCCTTCGGTCCAATGAGTGGATGACATCTGTCCCAACGGTGAGCCGACACGTGTTTCCTCCAGCCAATGATGATTTTACACGTGGAAAATCCCCATTGGTCGGGGATGTTAACGGGTTATTGGATCCAAAACCGGACCCGATAGCTTAACAGCGAGCCCTTACGGTGGATACCACGTGTCGGTCACCCTTGACGAAAGAACTTCTATGATGCGCGATTTATCGTCATGGAAGTGGACACTTCCGTGATGATAATTTTGGTAATGTCATGGAACATTTCTACGACAGCACAGGTATGACTATCTTGATTCTGTCATAAAATCATCATGGATGTACATGCATGACAGAAAAAGTGACCTACTGTGACAAACATGTATCATCACGGAAGTGTATATTTTTTGTAGTGTTGTGTTCTTGATCTGTAATCCAGTGGTGTGGTGAAACTACCAACTCCAGCACAATGTCATATCCTGCTATGTCTCAACTATGAACAATGCCATATTATATTAATGTTATTTAAATCACGTCTCTTTATTTACCAATCTGAAATGGTATAAATTGACAGTACACTCACCATTCATGCTTATACGTTGTTTAGCACTACATGTATGCGTGTATTCTTGATCTGTAATCCAGTGGTATGGTGAAGCTAACCACTCCTGCACAATGCCATTTCCTGTCATCTTAACTATGAACAATGCCTATTATGTCAATGCTATTTTAAACCGTGTCTCTTTATTTCCGACAAAGAAATGAGATGAATTGATGGCGCTGATGCTTATATGTGCAAAACCTGTTATCTACCGACTTGTTTCTCTTTAGGGTGACAGCACTGATGCTAGGAAGAATTGCCACAATGATAGTGATACGAACCCATTGTTTGTCCCTCTAACATATATTCCAGAGAAGAAGGCAACACATCTTGAGGGTAGGGATACAACCACAATGTCATGTCTTGATGTAGTGTCGAACTTACTCAGTGACACAAGCTCGATGAAGTCGCCACCTGAATTTGTTTGACTTCTTCAGTCTGAAATTCAAACAGAAAGACATGCTTCCGCTCAAATCCAACTGGAACTCCAATCTCTATGCAAGATTAACCATAAGTACAGGACGTCTATTGATGCTATGCAGCTTAAGTTGGTGGATATAAGCATCAAACAAGCGCAGTCTCATCAGGTGCTAAGCTGCTTGCGCTGCAGCTCCTGGGTCGGGCTAACCTTTCTTGAACTGTGTTGAAGTGCTGTCGGTTTTGTCTATTATTTTGTCAGCCAGTTTACTTCCACTTGTGGCGACCTGGCCAGTTTATGGAATCTGCTGTCTGGTTGCCCTTTATTATCACTGGCAGCAAACTTTGATGCCCAGGGATGTAATATGTTGTAATTTCTTTGTTGTATAGTCTAGGTTTATTCTTTGTCACGATGCTGTAATTTATTTGCTGATTATTTTGTCGCTCTGAGAAAAGGTCGTAATCTTCGATCGAAGCGCAATGAGCCAATAGGTTAGGTTTATAAAAAATAATTCGGTACTAAAAATGGTCGGTCGCTAATCTCTAGTACGGGCCGAACCGTGGGCCTACAATCATCTTGGGCCATTAGTTAGGTCTAGTATTAATCTGGCCCACTATTAGTTTTGGGCCTTTAAAAGGCCGAGTAAACCGCTTGCCTTAATTGGGATGAAAAATTAAATTGGCTTTTAACAGGTTGAGAACTAGATTGAGCCTTAATGTGCCGAACAATTCACGGGCCGACAGCACGCTGTAATATACATCGGCCCATTTGTGTGACGGGCCATTAACAGGCTGAATTGTTTTTGGGCCTTGGCTGACCCAATTACAAGACGGGCAGGAAGCAGGCCGGATGTATAACGGGCCAAAGTTAGGCCCAACACTCTCAAGGGCCTTTAACGGGCCGATAGGCAGTTTGGGCTAGAATGTATCCACGAAGACTATGGGCCGCTAAGAGGCCGAAAGTAACTACGAACCAGAATTAGGCCCAGGTGCAACTCGGGCATTTAAATGACCGAAAGCGAAACTGGGCCGAAAGAGGCCCATATGTAGACAGGGCCGCTGATAGGCCGAAACTAGTATCGGGTTGAACTGTTAAACGAGCCATTAAGAGGCCGAAGAGCACATCAGGCCCCCAATGAGCCCGGTGGCACAGTAGCTGTTAAAGGGTTGTATCTGTTATGTGCCGTAATTTGGCCCAAGAAATGAAAGTCAGTTAACGGACCGGATCCGGTATGGACCATAAAATGATGGGGTATCATGGACTCATGATCTAATAAACTCTAGGTAGCAAGTGATCGTGAGGGCGAATTGCAACATTAAGGCGATCGGCATAAATACGACCATGAACACTACCCCTAGTTCTATTAGTGTGGAAGAGACATGCAATAATAGCTCCCAGACTGTAGGTTCTATCACTGAAAAGTGCACAACGTAAAAAGGCGAGGTCAGGGGCACTGAGCGTACCATCCTCATGTCTAGCAGTCAAACGTTTTCCTATAAATAAACCAAAGTAATGCACAGCAGCAAAATGCATACTAGTAACTCTAGACTTAGAAACTCCTCTCCTCTAAATTCTCCCACATGTAATCCTCAAACTCATCAGGTCGAGGTTCACCCAACTCACCCTTAAAGGAATCATGCATATTTCATAAAACCTATCAAATGGTATTTCAAAGGGTTGATCATACAGGTGAAAAGCGAACCATGGGAATGTCTAGTCTAGGCATGAAGTAGAAATTTTGTACAAATGATTTTGTGAGAAGTAGGTATTGATCATACTTATCCGCAGTAAAGTTGGTCAAGTCAGTGTTCGCCACGAATTGTTTGAACTCGTGTCGGGAACCGGCCTCACTCATGAAGGTGTCGCATAACCATTCATACGGCCGTACCTCCGTTCTATGAGGGAGGTTGAGACTGGGTGCTCCACCCGAAACTCCCTTGGAGCCTCGGTTCGAAGAACCTCTCCTAAACATATTCATCTCTCTGGAAATTTTCTGAACTTCTTTGCCACAAATAAAAGGTCAACCAATCTCAAAGTTGATAGCAACAACTCCTACAAGTGTCTAGAGGCTATATCAGGCATTCAAACTACTTAGAACCAAATGAATTCAACATGCAAGATCATTTTCATGGTCACCAACAATAGCAAAATAAGCAAAATATAAACCACCAGAACAAAAACTAATTGGACCAATGGAGGAGTCACATACCAAGGAGGAATCCCCCAAAACTGTTTCGAAAACGGATCTCCAAGCAAAGAGATAAAAAATCTCAGGTTTCGGGGCAAGAACACGAGAACAAGAGTTACCACGATTTTTTCTGGAGGAATGAGAAGCAATGGGCGAGTGGACTAAGTGAGGGGGGCCCCATGGGCCCCATGAGACACCATGGCGCACCAAGGGGGTAGGTGATACGTCTCCATCGTATCTACTTTTCCTAACGCTTTTGCTCTTGCTTTAGACTCTAATTTGCATGATTTGAATGAAACTAACCCGGACTGACGCTACTTTTAGCATAACTACCATGGTGTTGTTTTTGTGCAGAAATAAAAGTTCTCGAATTTTGACGAAACTTTTTGGAGAATTATTTTGGAATAAATGATGAATATTGGAACCAAGACCCACTTGAGGGGGGCTGGCTGCCCACAAGACATCAGGGCGCGCCACCCCCCTCTAGCGGCCCTGGTGGGTGGTGGGGCCCTCGAGGCCCCTCTGACCCTAATTCCGACACTATAAAATCCTATTTTTTCCAAAAAAATAAGAGAGGAAGTTTCATCGCGTTTTACGATACGGGTTCTTCGCCGGGAGGGCAGATCTGGAGCCCGTTCGGTGCTCCGGAGAGGGGATCTTCGGTTTTCGTCATCACCAACCATCTTCCATCACCAATTCCATGACGCTTCCCACCGGGAGTGACTAATTACTTCGTAGGCTCGCTGGTCGGTGAGGAGTTGGATGAGATTCATCATGTAATCGAGTTAATTTTGTTAGGGCTTGATCCCTAGTATCCACTATGTTCTAAGATTGATATTGCTATCACTTTGCTATGCTTAATGCTTGTCACTAAGGCCCGAGTGCCATGATTTCAGATCTGAACCGTTTATATTTTCACCATTATATCTATGTTCTAGACCCGATCTTGCAAGTCATATGCACCTATTACGTGTTATGATCCGTAAACCCCAGGGTGACATTAATTGCGATACTTTCGGTGATGACCATAGTTTGAGGAGTTCATGTATTCACTATGTGTTAATGCTTTGTTTCGGTTCTCTATTAAAAGGAGGCCTAATATCCCTTAGTTTCCTTATGGACCCCGCTGCCACGGGAGGGTACGACAAAAGATGTCCTGCAAGTTCTTTTCCATAAGCACGTATGACTATTTACGGAATACATGCCTACATTATATTTATGAACTGGAGCTAGTTTTGTGTCGCCCTAGGTTATGACTGTTATATGATGAATATCATCCAACGAAGTCACTGATCCAATGCCTACGAGCTTTTCACATATTGTTCTTGCTAAGTTACTACTGTTGCTACTACTGTTACAACTGCTACAAAATTACTGCTACCATTGTTACTACTGTTACCGTTACCAATGCTATCAAACTATCATTCTACTATGCAACTGATCACTTTGATGCAGATATTTAATCTCCAAGTTTGGTTGAATTGACAACTCAACTGCTAATACTTACAAATATTCTTTGGCTCCCCTTGTGTTGAATCTATAAATTTTGGTTGAATACTGTAGGATCTTGAGAAGAGGTGTCTAGAGGGGGTGTGATTAGACACTAAGTACCAAAGTTGCAGTTTTTAACTTCTTTAGGTTTAAGTGGAGTTTAGGCAAGTTTAACATTCACAATACATAACAAGCAAGCATGCAAAGAGTATGTGAGCAGCGGGAAGTAAAGCATGCAACTTGCAAGAATGTAAAGGGAAGGGTTTTGGAGGATTCAAACGCAATTGGAGACACGGATGTTTTTGTCATGGTTCCGATAGGTGGTGCTATCGTACATCCACGTTGATGGAGACTTCAACCCACGAAGGGTAACGATTGCGCGAGTCCATGGAGGGATCCACCCACGAAGGGTTCACGAAGAAGCAACCTTGTCTATCCCACCATGGCCGTCGCCCACGAAGGACTTGCCTCACTAGCGGTAGATCTTCATGAAGTAGGCGATCTCCTTGCCCTTACAAACTCCTTGGTTCAACTCCACAATCTTGTCGGAGGCTCCCAAGTGACACCTAGCCAATCTAGGAGACACCACTCTCCAAGAAGTAACAAATGGTGTGTTGATGATGAACTCCTTGCTCTTGTGCTTCAAATGATAGTCTCCCCAACACTCAACTCTCTCTCACAGGATTTGGATTTCGTGGAAAGAAGATTTGAGTGGAAAGCAACTTGGGGAAGGCTAGAAATCAAGATTCATGTGGTTGGAATGGAATATATTGGCCTCAACACATGAGTAGGTGGTTCTCTCTCAGAACTGGTAAGTTGGAAGTGTAGGTTTGTTCTGATGGCTCTCTCCACGAATGAAGAGGAGGTGGAGGGGGTATATATAGCCTCCACACAAAATCTAACCGTTACACACAATTTACCAAACTCGGTGGGACCGAATCAACAAACTCGGTCTGACCGATTTAGCAAATCTAGTGACCGTTAGGATTTTCGGTGGGACCGATATGCAACTCGGTAGGACTGATATGGTTAGGGTTAGGGCATAACATTATCTCGGTGAGACCGATTACACAAACTCGGTGAGACCAATTTTGGTAATTAGCTAACCAGAGAGTTGGTCAGGAAACTCGGTGGGACCGACACTCAAACTCGGTGAGACCGATTTTGGTAATAAGTTAACAGAGAGTTTGCATTGTAATCTCGGTAGTACCGACATACAGACTCGGTGAGACCGATTTTGGTAATGGACATACAGTGAGATTACAATCCCATCTCGGTGAGACCGAGATCCCTATCGGTGAAACCGATTTGCCTAGGGTTTGTGGCAGTGGCTATGACAACTAAACTCGGTGGCGCCGGATAGAAAGAATCGGTGGGGCCGAGTTTGACTTTAGGTTTAGGACATATGTGTGGAAGTGGGAAAGTAGTTGAGGGTTATGGAGCATATCACTAAGCACATGAAGCAAGAGGCTCATTAAGCAACACCTCATCCCTCCTTGATAGTATTGGCTTTTCCTATAGACTCAATGTGATCTTGGATCACTAAAATGTAAAATGTAGAGTCTTGAGCTTTTGAGCTTGAGCCAATCCTTTGTCCTTAGCATCTTGAAGGGGTTCCCACATCCTTTAGTCCATGCCACTCCATTGTTGAACTTATCTGAAACATACTAGATAAAAGTGTTAGTCCAACAAGAGATATGTTGACATTAATTACCAAAACCACCTAGGGAGCACTTGTGCTATCAATCTCCCCCTTTTTGGTAATTGATGGCAACATACATCAAAGCTTTAGATAAAGATATAAAGAGTAGCAAGTAAACTTCGGAAAGACATGTAACAAGCATAGGCTCCCCCTACATGTATGCAATCATGTGAATATGGAATATAGAAGCATGTGAGAGCATAACCATGATAGAGTAGGCAATGTGTTACATGTATCTTGGCCATATGCATCAGAGCAAAGAATATTAAGGAAAATACCTTCATGCTCATGAGTCCTTCTTGCAAACAGTATGTACATCAGCAAGAATTCCCCATACACATGATTGTGATGCATATACTTACCTTGTAGTCCTGAGTTGGCTTATGATGGAATGAACTCATAAACAAGGTTAGATAACACAGGTACATCTACTAGCCGAGCAAGCAGAAGAAACCACAAGAATACCAAGACTGGATGACATGTAGAGAGTGAGTACTGAGTACCACATTGGATTAGACATGTCCCCAAGAGTAAAGATATGCAATGAATTTTAAATGATTTCTTTCCTTAGATGTCTTGCTCCCTGAATCTAGCATGGGATCTTTGGGAGAAGATAGGGAACAGAAAATCAGGCTGAAAGATATAAAGAACAGAGCAAATGCAACTAAGCACATATATGAACATGTCTTTCCCCCAATAAGACATGTGGCATCTCTCCTCTTGAACATCAAGCATCTGGGATCCTTGAGTATTCTCTCCCCGAGATTTCTCTCTCTCTCCTTTCAAGTGATAAGCTTTGATGTGATCTCTCTCCCCTTTGACATCAATTTCCAAGAAGGGTCTTCGGAATTTGTTGTGAATGGGTTTGGTCCTTGAGTCACAACATAAAGCACTGGATAAAAATGTGATGCTTGTAGAAGACAAGATTCATTGAGTGGAGCTGGATCAGAAGAAACACAGAATAAGTGGCAAATTGTTTTTCCTGTTGTGAAATCGGTGGCACCGAGTGGTATGCTTCGATTGTACCGAAAGGATTCGGTTAGACCGAAAACAAAAAATCGGTGAAACTGAGTTCATCGCAGAGAAAACACTTGTCACCTCAGCTCACTAGACTAGTAATATCTCACAAAGATTTGCAAGGAAATTTCTGAATGATATGCAATGAATTGGATGCAGGAAATGCAGAGCAAACAGAAAAGAAAAGAAAGAAGTCTAGATGAAGTTTTTTTTGAAAGGGGAAGCAAATATGCATGAGACAAATGCAAAAACACAGAAAAGAACACGAGAGAACTTCATCTAGAGATGGTCGGCGACAAAGTCACCTATGTTAGAGTATATTGACTTAGGAGTCAAGTGAGATCACTTGATCATAGGTCATACTCATCGCTTAAGCTCAAAATGGGGTTACCATTTTCGTTTTACATCTTGATGTATTCACATCTTGTCGAGTTGCTTTAGCTCATGACTTAGAGTAAAGCTTCTCTAAGATGGAATAACATACCTTGGTTGATGATGTTGATCATGTAGTTGAACTTGTGTGGGTTGCTCAAGGTTGATGTAGCTCATCAAGAGTTGGGAGCACCACTTGGAATTTGAGTCCATCTACCTACATGAGTTAGTTCTTGCAAGGAAGAGCACTTGTGTATCCAAAAATGACAATCATGAAGCTCAGCATAGAATTTGTCAAAGGATATGTTTGAATGGTTCCGTGCTTCCTTGTCTTCAACCACCATAGTGTAGAGACTTGGTGATGTAGAGATTGCTCAAGATGTGAGTAGATTACAATCTCATGGAATTTGATTCAACCAAGTACCTACATGAGTTAGATAACATGCAAGATGCAAATATATCCAAGACATAAGATTTTCATCATAAGAGAGATATCATGGATTAGTCATAAGCTCATGTCTTGCATGTATCCAATGGAGTTTCTACTCCAATTTTGAAGCATCAATGATGTTCAATTCTCCTCTCAACCTGCAAAACACTTTCTCATCAAGAGGTTTAGTTAATATATCCACTAATTTCTTTTCGGTGCGAACATGCTTAAGTTTAATGTCACCCTTAGCAACATGATCTCGAATGAAATGATGACGAACTTCAATATGCTTTGTTCGAGAATGTTGTACGGGATTATGAACAATTTTGATAGCACTTTCATTGTCACAAAGCAATGGAACATGTTTCACATATATCCCATAATCTTTAAGAGTTTGGGTCATCCAAAGTAATTGAGCACAACATGAACCAGCGGCAATGTACTCCGCTTGGTGGTAGATAAGGATACCGAGTTTTGTTTCTTGGAGGACCAAGACACAAGAGATCTACCAAGAAATTGACAAGTACCCGAAGTGGACTTTCTATCAACCTTGTCTCCGGCATAGTCCGAGTCAGAGTAGCCAACAAGATCGAAAGAGGCCCTCTTAGGATACCAAATGCCAAAATTTGGTGTATGAATTAAGTATCTCACTATCCTTTTTACGGCCTTAAGATGACATTCTTTAGGAGCAGCTTGATATCTTGCACACATGCACACACTTAGCATGATATCGGGACGTGAAGCACATAGGTATAACAATGAACCAATCATAGAACGATAAACATTTTGGTCGACTGGTTTACCATCTTTGGTCAAATCAAGATGTCCACTAGTAGGCATGGATATAGACATACCTTTGCACTCTTGCATATTGAACTTCTTGAATAAGTCCTTAGTGTACTTTGTTTAAGAAACAAAAGTACCTTCCTTAGTTTGCTTGATTTGCAACCCAAGAAAGAATTTGAGTTCACTCATCATTGACATCTCAAACTTCTCCGACATTAGCTTCCCAAACTTTTCACTAAAATGAGGGTTAGTTGAACCAAATATAATATCATCAACATAAATTTGGCATACAAATAATTCTCCATTAACCCTTTTAGTAAAAAGTGTGGAATCAATTTTCCCAATTTCAAAGCCTTTTTCAAGAAGAAACTTGGTCAAGCATTTATACCAGGCTCTAGGAGCTTGTTTAAGACCATAAAGGGCTTTGTGAAGTTTGTAAACATGATTTGGTTTCTTAGGATTGACAAAGCCGGGAGGTTGTTTAACATAAAGTTCCTCCTCTATTTCACCATTTAGAAAAGCACTTTTAATGTCCATTTGGTACAAGGTGATATCATGGTGATTAGCATAGGCAAGTAAGATGTGAATGGACTCAAGTCTAGCAACGGGAGCATAAGTCTCACCATAGTCCATACCTTCGACTTGTGTGTAGCCTTGGGCGATTTAGACGTGCTTTGTTGCGAACTACTTGTCCATCTTCATCTTGCTTGTTGCTAAACACCCATTTGGTACCGATGATGTTGTGGTTGTTGTCGGGCTTCTCAACCAATGTCCAAACTTGGTTTCTCTCAAAGTTGTGTAGCTCTTCATGCATAGCATTTATCCAATCCGGATCTTCCAATGCTTCTTCGACCTTCATAGGTTCAATGCTAGAGATGAAAGAATAGTTTTCACAAAAGTTAGCTAAACGAGTTTTAGAGCGAGTGATTCTCCCGATTTGAATATCATTGTAGATTTGCTCTACGGGATGGTCTTTAGCAATTCTTGCTCGAACTCGTGAAAGCTTTTGCTTGGGTTTTGGTTGAACATCTTCTTCTTCTTGATCTTCTTCATTGTTGGCGTTGTCGTTTTCTTGTCGTGGTGGAGAAGGAGGTTGTTGACGTTCATGATGTTCTTCCTCATTTTCTTCATCTTGGTGTGTTCCACTTATGGATGCTTCCGTATCAACTCTTGGTTCACCTTGTCGTGAAGTAGAAGCTTCCACTTGGACGGACGAGGTACTCTCCTTCACCTCCATTGGACGGACCTTGCCAATAGACAAGTCTTGGATTGCTTCTGAAGGATCTTTGTCTCCTACATCAATTGGCAATTGCTCTACTTGCGAGCCGTTAGATTCATCAAACTTCACATCTACCGTCTCTTCAACCTTTCGGGTGAAATTGTTGTTGACACGGTAAGTGTGAGAGTTTGAGCCATAACCTAGTAGGAAACCTTCATGTGATATAGGAGCAAATTTTGAACGACGATGCTTATCAAGAATGTAGCACTTTGAGCCGAATACTCGAAAGTATCCAACTTGGGGTTTGTTACCGGTGAGGAGCTCGTATGCCGTCTTGCCGAGTAGCTTGTGAAGATACAAGCGATTTGTTGCATGATAAGCTGTCTCAACCGCTTCTGCCCAAAAGTGCTTCGGCGTCTGTACTCATCAAGCATCGTCCTCGCCATTTCGATGAGCGTCCGATTCTTCCTCTCAACAACTCCATTTTGTTGAGGTGTGTACGTAGCCGAGAACTCGTGTGAAATCCCTTCTTCGTCAAGAAAGGTGTCCACATTTGCGTTCTTGAACTCCGTTCCGTTGTCGCTGCGAACCTTCTTGATCTTCACTTCAAACTGATTTTGGGCCTTCCTAGCGAAGTTTTTGAAGATCTTTTGGACCTGCGATTTATCATCGAGAAAGAATACCCACATAAATCTTGAAAATCATCAACTATAACTAGACCAAAAGAATTTCCACCGAGACTTTTGTAAGCGTTGGGACCAAAGAGATCCATATGAAGTAGCTCGAGTGGCCTCCTTGTGGTCATGATGTTCTTCACGGGATGCCTTCCTCCAACTTGTTTACCTGCTTGACTAGCACTGCAAAGTCTATCCTTATCAAATATGACATCGTTAACTCCAAGGATATGATTCCCTTTAATAAGCTTGTCAAGGTTTCGCATGCCAACATGACCTAGTCGTCTATGCCATAACCAACCTTTTGAAGATTTAGCAATGAAGCAAGTTTTAGGTTGTGCCTTTTTAGAGAAATCAACAATGTAAAGATCACCTCTACGTATACCGGTAAAGACCATTTTATGATTGTCTCAACGAAACACTTGGCAATCTACTTGATAAATAGGACATTGAAACCAAATCAGCAAGTCTAGATCTTTGAAAGTAAGTTGTAGCCAAGAGATTCAATGAGCATGACATTCTGAATGGAGCTATCATGTGAGATGGCCACCTTACCGAGGCCAACCACCTTACCCTTTGAGTTGTCACCAAAAGTGACATACTTTCGAGGACTATCATTTTCAGCAAGCTCACGAAACATGTCTTTATCTTCGGTCATGTGATCGGTACATCCACTGACAAGAACCCATTCCTTTCCTCCTGACACATATCCTCGAAGATTTGCCATAAGACCAAAATGTCTCATTGCATCGTCAAGATCGAAGTCACTATCATCATCCTCATCATAGTATCCATGTTCGACATCGTCATGTGGTGGATCAAGTCCTAGAGAGGGTAATTCGTTAGAGTGAGTTTGACAATGATCTTGCTTATGAATTCTTATAGCTTCGAAATAATATCACCAATAATTCCAACATCTCCTTTGGCACGCATAAGGTTTGTAAGTTCAAATAGACGATCACCAAACATAGGATCACTAGTATTCATCTTACTCAAGGCAATAGACTTATAGAGAATCTCATCTAGATTTTTCAAGGAATAATTTGGAAAGCGTTCCTCAAGAAATTTCCATATAGTGTAGGCACACTCAAGAGTAGGCAAGTTTCTAATTAAGTTTCTAGGCAAGCCTCTAGTGATAAGATTAATAGTTCTAAGATTCCTAATCATGTCAATTGATTCATCAAGGGTAGGATGCATAGGATCAACATGAGGTGCACAAGGGCTAGCAATGTACTTGTTCAAATGATATTGATTGAAAATTGCAAGCATCTCATTTTTCCACTCATGAAAATATTCTCCATCAAGAATAGGCACTCTATGTCTAAGACTCCCCAACATAGACTCATCCATCTTCCTCCAATGGTGATTAAACCAAGGCAATGGAGACCAATGCTCTGATACCACTTGTAGGATCTTGAGAAGAGGTGTCTAGAGGGGGGTGATTAGACACTAAGTACCAAAGTTGCAGTTTTTAACTTCTTTAGGTTTAAGTGGAGTTTAGGCAAGTTTAACATTCACAATACATAACAAGCAAGCATGCAAAGAGTATGTGAGCAGCGGGAAGTAAAGCATGCAACTTGCAAGAATGTAAAGGGAAGGGTTTTGGAGGATTCAAATGCAATTGGAGACACGGATGTTTTTGTCGTGGTTCCGATAGGTGGTGCTATCGTACATCCACGTTGATGGAGACTTCAACCCACGAAGGGTAATGATTGCGCGAGTCCATGGAGGGATTCACCCACGAAGGGTCCACGAATAAGCAACCTTGTCTATCCCACCATGGCCGTCGCCCACGAAGGACTTGCCTCACTAGCGGTAGATCTTCACGAAGTAGGCGATCTCCTTGCCCTTACAAACTCCTTGGTTCAACTCCACAATCTTGCCGGAGGCTCCCAAGTGACACCTAGCCAATCTAGGAGACACCACTCTCCAAGAAATAACAAACGGTGTGTTGATGATGAACTCCTTGCTCTTGTGCTTCAAATGATAGTCTCCCCAACACTCAACTCTCTCTCACAGGATTTGGATTTCGTGGAAAGAAGATTTGAGTGGAAAGCAACTTGGGGAAGGCTAGAGATCAAGATTCATGTGGTTGGAATGGAATATATTGGCCTCAACACATGAGTAGGTGGTTCTCTTTCAGAACTAGTAAGTTGGAAGTGTAGGTTTGTTCTGATGGCTCTCTCCACGAATGAAGAGGAGGTGGAGGGGGTATATATAGCCTCCACAAAAAATCTAACCGTTACACACAATTTACCAAACTCGGTGGGACCGAATCAACAAACTCGGTCTGACCGATTTAGCAAATCTAGTGACCGTTAGGATTTTCGGTGGGACCGATATACAACTCGGTAGGACCGATATGGTTAGGGTTAGGGCATAACATAATCTCGGTGAGACCGATTACACAAACTCGGTGAGACCGATTACACAAACTCGGTGAGACCGATTTTGGTAATTAGCTAACCAGAGAGTTGGTCAGGGAAACTCGGTGGGACCGATTACTCAAACTCGGTGAGACCGATTTTGGTAATAAGTTAACCAGAGAGTTTGCATTGTAATCTCGGTAGTACCGATTACACAGACTTGGTGAGACCGATTTTGGTAATGGACATACACAGTGAGATTACAATCTCATCTCGGTGAGACCGAGATCCCTATCGGTGAAACCGATTTGCCTAGGGTTTGTGGCAGTGACTATGACAACTGAACTCGGTGGCGCCGGATAGAAAGAATCGGTGGGGCCGAGTTTGACTTTAGGTTTAGGACATATGTGTGGAAGTGGGAAAGTAGTTGAGGGTTATGGAGCATATCACTAAGCACATGAAGCAAGAGGCTCATTAAGCAACACTTCATCCCTCCTTCATAGTATTGGCTTTTCCTATAGACTCAATGTGATCTTGGATCACTAAAATGTAAAATGTAGAGTCTTGAGCTTTTGAGCTTGAGCCAATCCTTTGTCCTTAGCATCTTGAAGGGGTTCCCACATCCTTTAGTCCATGCCACTCCATTGTTGAACTTATCTGAAACATACTAGATAAAAGTGTTAGTCCAACAAGAGATATGTTGTCATTAATTACCAAAACCACCTAGGGAGCACTTGTGCTTTCAAATACGCTACCTTCAAAAACTGTTGCGATCCCCTATACTTGTGGGTTATCAGCGCCCAGCCGAGGTCCCAGCCGGCACGTTGCAGGAGGCAGCCGCCGCCACCGGGCACCACCACGACTCATGGCCGCCGCATGAAGGGAGACACGGACCGATCTCGACTTGGGGGGAGGGGGAGGGGGATGGAGCCGCATCACGAGGGGGGCGCGCCCGGCCGCCGGAGGACGTCAGAGCCAGACGGGAAGCGGATCTTCAGATCCCGACGGTGTGGTTGGGGCGGATTAGGCGTCGCGGTATCACAGCCATGGGCGGGAGGCCCTGCCGCCGCCGCCACGACCAGAGCTTTGCTCGAGGTGGCCTTCACGACGGGCGAGGAGGAGGCGGGAGGTGGGGGGCGGCGTGCTGTGGGGGAAGCCGCCCGTGCCGCCTAGGGTTAGGCGACGCGGGGGCTGGGCTGATCGGGAGCGTAGTTCTTACAAAAGGCTACCAATCAAAAATGACGCCGTTTAGATAGTTTTGATAGTTTAACTTGTAATCTATCTTTATTATTCTTGGACTAGAAGACTTGTATTTATATAAACAGCCCATTGAGGCCCCAATCAATACAATTATTATTCTTCAATCTTCACCACGAACAACCTATATGCAATATGAAGGCTCATAGTTTAGCTAGGCTAGCTATTACTCTTGATGCTGGTCGACATGTTTGGTTACTCAAACGCCGTGATGGTCTTTGTATCCCTATGAATGGAATTTTTTTTATTTGATCGAAAAAAGTTAATAACATTTGAGCTCAGGTGGTTCCCTTCGTTGAGCTCAGGTACACACGAGAACCTCCACATTTACACATGGTGTTTGCATATGTCCAAACACATCGTCTGTGTTGGTGGATCACGACGTTGCGCTGGCCGTCGGCGTGCCCCATGACTGCTCATCCTCCTCGGATGCACCCTGCACTCTATCCTCTGTCGTGGCCCGCCCGTGCCCGATGCCGATCTCCTCGACCATCCTCACAACCTCCGAGACGTCTGGCCGCGCGTCCGGCGCCGTGGCCGCACACGCCATGGCCACCTGCAGCAGCGCCACCATCTCCTCCTCGGCGTTGCTCCCATCCAGTTGCACCAGCTCCGCGTCGAACACCTCCGCCGTCCACTCCTCCCTTACCACCGACTGTACCCATCGCGGCAGGTCCGACGACACACCACTGTCACCCACACCGGTCGACGCCGTCGTGGGGGACTTGCCGGTGAGGATCTCAAGGAAGAGCACTCCGAGCGAGTATATGTCCGACTTGAATGTCGGCCGACGCGCATCCACGAGCTCCGGCGCGCGGTACCCACCGACACTGCCCTGCACGGACGACGGTTGTGGGGAGAAGAGGTGCTGGAGGGAGTAGTCGGAAAGCGCTGCGGCTTCCGGGTCGCCGTGCCGGAGTAGCAGGTTGGACGACTTCAAGTTTCCATGGGTGAGGCCGTGTGCCGCGTGCAGGTGCGCCACCCCGCGCGCTGCCGACAGCGCGGCCCGCTTCCGCGTGTTCCAGTCCATCGTTGTCCGGCCGGAGCCGCCACTACCTATAGGAAGATAAATGCACTGTGAGAATTTTCATATACTCCATCATGCATGCAGAGTGAAACAGCGATATGTAGTAAAAAAACATACTCCATCCATTCCACAAAGTGCCTACAGATTTTTTTTTAAGTCAAAGCTTGCAAACTTTCATTAAGTATGTAGAGAAAATATTTACATTTAGAATACCAAATACATATCACTAGATAAATCATGAGATATATGTTAGTAATATTTTATAAGTATGTTTGATGTTGTAGACGAACTTGGTTAAAGTTTGCAAGTTTTAACTTCTTACATCTTTTATAGGCCCTACATTATGGAATGGATGGAGTAACATTTTTCCAACATTTTGAGCAAGTCCAGTTTAATTTGTTTGCAAAAGCGTGCAATACAAGTGTACTACTCTACTTCCTCTATCCGCTTTTTAATCTCCCCCTCTAATTCCGAACCCAAATTTGACTAAACTTTAGGCTAGTAAAACATGACTTATAAATTTGGGACCGAGTTCCACTATCATCAAGGTAACGGAATAACAAATTAACAACAGACCATCATCCATGTGCAGCAGAACGTAAAAGAAGCCTACATGTTCAGCTGCCAAAAAGTAGGAGTTATATGCAACAAAAAGTATATCGTCGGATTCATATTCGGAAAAGTTAAAGTTTTCAATAATATACTTTGTAGCGAATAAACCATAGTTTAGTCAAAATTTGGATCAAATTTAGGATAAAAAAAATCAAAGGGGACCAGTAAACACGAACGAATGAAATATGAGACACACGTGTCCTATCTGGTATAGCAATTTCAGGTCACATCAGAGATTCCATCACCTTTTTGTGACAGTGAAGGAACATAATGTGCATGCATGACTTGACATTCTCCATTCTCCTCCCATTGAAGATAGATATCTCTTGGAGATACTAGCATTAATTTTTTTTAGGCCGCTTTCAGTGCTTCATCTTGTACAGATGTTAAGGTTGCCAACTAAACAAAAAATTTGATGTGGCATGCTACTAGTTAAGAAGAGAGAGAGTAGTATGGTGACACCGGGAATAAATAGTGTTAAACACGTGTACCTAGGTGGAAGCACAATTCTGAGTTTATAACTAATTAAATGCATGAAGCTTAGCACCCAAAAACTTGGCATCTGTGCATTGAGGACTTTAGTTGCTAAGTCATTTGATATACTTAGCATCTCGTCTAAGCACCTTTGCATTGAAAGAGGTGACATGCACCATGCATATTCTAATGCATTGCTTCTTTTATGGCATAACACCCATATACAAATGCTAACAGTACATATATGCTCCCCTAGGAAGGACTTTGGCATACTTGTTGTATTTGTATGCTACCAAACATATGTTAACATTTGTTTGCTACCGTTCGTTGAAAACAGGTTGAAGAAAAGACATATTATTAGGCTAATAAAGCAGCAGGCTGCAATTCAAAGTTTTGAAACTTTGACCAGGTTTTATAAATAAAAATCCCGGTAATCCCGGTAGACCAGACTGGACAAAGAAAATGGAATCTGGGGGGGCGCCATCACGGATAACCGACGGCTGCCGAGCCATACGTTCATCTCTGCGTCCCTTTCGAATTATTTGGAGCTACCAAGATTTTTCTGTACCCTCGGAAACGCTAGCCAAATGCAATCGCTATGATTGCCACCTTTCAATCCCATCGTACGACTGGAACCAGGAAAAATGCCGGACAAACGCGCAAACATCGGCCCATCGCTGTCCTGAGTAATCGACCGGAGTTTCACTTCATTCCTTCTTGATCGATGCAAACCACGGCAGCAATGGCGGTTAAAACGAGCTAAATAGCAGCGATCAGTGCAGTAACTAATGGCACTGTCACTGACGAGCGCGGGTCACTGTGAGCTAATGATGTGGTGAGACTCGTGAGAGGGGATGGCCGGATAGAGCAGGGGACTGACCGTGGAGCGCGGCGGAGAGGCTGCCGTCGGGGAGGAAGTCGGCGACGAGGAGCTTCTCGTCGCTGGAGTAGTAGTAGCCGCGGACGGGGAGCAGGTTGCGGTGCTGCACCCGGCCCAACGTCTCCACGGCGGACGCGAACTCCTGTCGCTCCGCCGCCACGTTCTTCAGCCGCTTCACCGCCACCGTCGTCCCGTCCTCCAGCGTCGCCCTGTACGTCGGCCCCGCGACGCCGTTCCCCAACACCTCCGCCGACGCCCGCAGCAGGTCCTCCAGGTCGAAGCTGTAGCCGCCGCCGCCCATGAACACCAGCCGGCTCCTCATCATCTCTGCCGCGCCGCCGCCTGCTGCCGAGGGTATCTCCTTTGAAGACGTCAGGTCGGTCATCTCGCCTGACACCGTCGACGGCGTCAGCGTGTGCCCTCTCGCCGGCGTCGCCGGCGTGGGCGCCTTGTTCCTGTCGTCGCCGCTGGCTGCCGCGTCGTCCCGGCGGCGGCGGACAAAGCAGAGCACGAGCAGGATGAGAACGAGCAGCGCGCCAGCCGCGGCGCCCACGGCGATGGCCGCGACCGCCGTGCCGGAGAGCCGCTTCCTCTTCTTCTCTTGCACCGGTGGGACGACTCCGCCTCCGGGGGACGGGCATGGCCGGTCGAGGGGCTCGCCGCAGAGCCGAAGGTTGCCGGCGAATGACTCTAGCGGGAAGTGCGCGAGGGAGGGCGGGACGGCGCCGGCGAGCTGGTTGTCCGAGACATTAAGCACCTCGAGCCGCTGGAGGCCGCTCAGGCTCTGAAGGCCACCGGAGAGGCGGTTGCCGTCGAGCCTAAGCAACCGCAGCTCCCTCAGGCCGTCGAGCGCGGCCGGTATCTCACCGGACAGGTGGTTATCGTAGAGCGCGAGGTGCCGAAGCGCCGCGAGCCCGGCGACATCGGGCGGGATGGAGCCGGAGAGACGGTTCCCCTGGAGGTAGAGCGAGCGGAGCAGGGGCAGCGCGAAGAAGTCCGCGGGGATGGCGCCGAAGAGGCGGTTGTTGCGGAGGGAGAGCGTATGGAGGCCCCGGAGCTCGCCGAGCTTGCCGGCGGGGAGGGCACCGGCGAGGCCGACGCCGGGGAGGCGGACGGCGACGACCGTGGCGTTGCTCGCGTCGCAGGTGACGCCGGGCCAGAGGCACGCCGAGGGCGCGGACGGCGAGTTCCAGCCCAGGTCGCGCTCGTGCGGCAAGGCGGCGAGGAAGGACTGCAGCGCCGTCCGCTCTTGCTTCGGCGGCTCCACGGCGTGGCAGCTGAGCGCGGCGACGGCCAGCGCCAGCAGCAGCACCGACGCTCGTGGTGGGATCGCGGCCATCTTCTGTGTATGCGTGCGCCGCCGCTTGGCGAGTCTGATGTTGTGCTGCGGCCACGGCTGGGAAGGACGCGGCCACGACATTTGAGAGGTGCTTGCTTGGCTCGCGAGCGAGCTACACTGAGTGCCACAGGTTGAGGGTGTATGGATGGGAGCGAGCTATGTCCCGTGTCTTATGTACCGGTTGGGTTGCCTCTTGCCTGGCTTGGCATAGGATCTGGAGTTTCATGTGGTTCTAGGATGACACTGTTGCCGACAGAGTGGAGACAGAGAGAGTGGCGCTGCCGCCATTTGCACGTGCGCGCCATGGATGAAGAGCGTTAGCCGTTAGGAACATTCTCCTCGGATCCGGGCTTGGCTTGAATCGTAAGTAAGCGGTGGATCATATGCATGCATGCATGGCAATCTGGCATGATGTCCACTCTACTACGCATGTCGCGGAGACACGATCGAGTGAGCCGCCTACAATGCCGTTTATGCCATCATTTTTTCCTTCTTATTTTGCCCACGGCATGGTTACGATTGGGATCGGGGTTACTTTTCTTTTCGAATTGGGGAGCATCACGCTCCGAGTTTTCATTATCGTCGACGAAAACGGACAACACAGAGGGGTGGTCGGCGCAAAGACATTCCTACGGCATCTCCAAACCCGACTCTCGAACCGGACCGCGCGGTCCGGACGTATTTTGTCGTCTAACGCAGTCCTATATCCTGTCCGGTGAGCGGTCTAGACGTCCGCAAAGCCCCTCTCACTTTGTCTCCGGTTACAAAGTGGGAGGGGCTTTACCGACGTCCATACCGCCCCCACGTCCGCGTCTGACTAACCCGTCCCATAAAACAACCCCACCCATCTCTCCCCCGCTTTCCGGCTGATGCACGCGCCGCATCAATGGCGTCCAGAGCACACAACGGCCGACATTGACGTTACGTGATGTGACTAGATGGGAGGGTGGCACTGAACGACGTGATCTTTCAGGAGCCGCCGCTTCAATGCGGACATAGCTTGCCGAGGAATCAAATCCGGCCGCTGCGCTGCATTGAAGCGGTTGACCATCCGTTCGCATGGGCTGGATGAGGCTATATAAGCCGTGCTTCGGCGTCGTTCACATTGCACTCACCGCATCGCTCCGCACATCCTCCTCTTCACCTCCCCTATTCCTCCACAACTCCATTGATGGGCAAGTCATGGGCCTCAGTGGCGGCAGGAGGCGGCTCCGGAACGGGCTTCGAAGGTTCGTGCCGACGCTGCCCTCAACTCCGAGGTCGTCTTCCTCATCAGCGGTCGGCTCCTTCGGCAAAGAGGAGATAGTTATCTCCTCCAGCGACGAGGAGGACCAGCTATCGCAGCAGCAGATGGCGACGCAGGGCGGGCAGTCTACGCTGCCACGAACAAGGAGTACGTGCAGCAGATGGAGGTCATGCTTCGCCGCTCCGTCCTCCACGTCAACGGCCCAACAACGCCATCGGAGACGCTCCTCCGCATCAAGTCGGATATCGCGCCCCCTCCACACTCTCCCTCGCACAACCGCGGCTCCAAATCGGACGCCGCGTTAAGGAGGATGCTCTCTCACCGCCTTCCCTGCGCGTCGGGGAGGAGCGGCTCTCGCCGCCGCCCCAGCGTGTGAAGGAGAAGCGGCGCTCTCCGTTGCCCCACTGTGTCAACGACGAGCGGTGCTCGCCGCCGCCCCTGCCCCATGCGATCGCTGTGAAGGAGCACGGTCATCTTCGCCACTACCTTGGCGACGACAACAGTAGCTCGTCCTCCTGGAGCGCCCTAACGGCGGTGGAGTACGCCGACAGGCAGCGGCGATGGCGGGACATGCACAATGCGACACATCGGTCGGAGTTCGTGGACTTCGACGTCCCACCGCCGCACATCGCGGTGGACCCGGAGCTGGCATATGCCTGGGCCCTGGACCACTCCAAGACGGTGACAGAGACGAGCAAGTGCCGTCCCTACCGCCTTGATGGAAGATGGCCAAGTACGGGAGGAGTGGTCTCTCTGCGAGGCCGCCTCCTCCTCCAAGGCCGATCGCCCTCCCACCTCCCCTACCCACGTCGTCGGTGGCCACGGCCGCACTGTGCAAGAAGTAGGTGTTGGGGAACGTAGTAATTTCAAAAAAAAATTCCTACGCACACGCAAGACCATGGTGATGGCATAGCAACGAGATGGGAGAGTGTCTGTCCACGTACCCTCGTAGACCGAAAGCGGAAGCGTTATAACAACGCGGTTGATGTAGTCGTACGTCTTCACGATCCGACCGATCCAAGTACCGAACGTACGGCACCTCCGTGTTCAGCACACGTTCAGCTCGATGACGATCCCCGGCCCGATTCAGAAAGCGTCGGGGATGAGTTCCGTCGAAGACGACGGCGTGGGAGCGATGATGATGCTCCACCGACGAGGGCTTCGCCTAAGCTCATGACGATATGACTTCACCGGCGCGCAGGGCTTCGCTAAGCTCATGACGATATGACGAAGTGGAATATGGTGGAGGGGCACCGCACACGGCTAAGAAACGATCCGTAGATCAACTTGTGTGTTCATGGGGTGCCCCCTGCCTCAGTATATAAAGGAGGGAGG
Source organism: Aegilops longissima (assembly GCA_021605205.1). Taxonomy (NCBI): domain Eukaryota; kingdom Viridiplantae; phylum Streptophyta; class Magnoliopsida; order Poales; family Poaceae; genus Aegilops; species Aegilops longissima. The sequence continues at coordinate 645,837,094 of CM038678.1, read as the reverse complement.
GAGGAGGAGGCCGGCCCTAGGAGGGGCGCCATGGGAGTCCTACTCCCGGGAGTAGGATTCCCCTTCCTAGTCCAACTAGGAGTCCTTCCATGTATTAGGAGTAGGAGACAAGGAAGGGAAGAGAGAAGGGAAGGAAGGAGGGGTGCGGCCCCTCCCTAGTCAATTCGGACTAGGCCATGGGGCGCGGCCTGCCCTAGGCAGCCCTCTCTCTTTCGCAGGGCCCAATAAGGCCCAATACTTCTCCCGGCGAATTCCGTAACTCTCCGGTACTCGAAAAATACCGAATCATTCGAACCTTTCCGAACTCGAATATAGTCCTCCAATATATCGATCTTTACGTCTCGACCATTTAGAGACTCCTCGTCATGTCCCCGATCTCATCCGGGACTCGAACTCCTTGGTACATCAAAACTCATAAACTCATAATATAACATCGCATCGAAACCTTAAGCGTGCGGACCCTACGGGTTCGAGAACTATGTAGACATGACCTAGAACTATTCTCGGTCAATAACCAATAGCGGAACCTAGATGCCCATATTGGTTCCTACATATTCTTCGAAGATCTTTATCGGTCAAACCGCATAACGACATACGTTGTTCCCTTTGTCATCGGTATGTTACTTGCCCGAGATTTGATCGTCGGTATCCAATACCTAGTTCAATCTCGTTACTGACAAGTCTCTTTACTCGTTACGTAATGCATCATTCTGTAACTAACTCATTAGCTACATTGCTTGCAAGGCTTTATAGTGATGTGCATTACCGAGAGGGCCCAGAGATACCTCTCCGAAAATCGGAGTGACAAAACCTAATCTCGAAATACGCCAACCCAACATGTACCTTTGGAGACACCTGTAGTACTCCTTTATAATCACCCAGTTACGTTGTGACGTTTGGTAGCACCCAAAGTGTTCCTCCGGTAAACGGGAGTTGCATAATCTCATAGTTACAGGAACATGTATAAGTCATGAAGAAAGCAATAGCAATATACTAAACGATCAAGTGCTAGGCTAACGGAATGGGTCATGTCAATCAGATCATTCTCCTAATGATGTGATCCCGTTAATCAAATGACAACTCATGTCTATGGTTAGGAAACATAACCATCTTCGATTAACGAGCTAGTCAAGTAGAGGCATACTAGTGACACTCTGTTTGTCTATGTATTCACACATGTATCATGTTTCCGGTTAATACAATTCTAGCATGAATAATAAACATTTATCATGAAATAAGGAAATAAATAATAACTTTATTATTGCCTCTAGGGCATATTTCCTTCAGTATCCCACTTGCACTAGAGTCAATAATCTAGTTCACATCATCATGTGATTCAACACTAATATTCACATATGTATGTGATTAACACCCATAGTTCACATCGTCATGTGACCAACACCCAAAGGGTTTACTAGAGTCAATAATCTAGTTCACATCGCTATGTGATTAACACCCAAAGAGTACTAAGGGATGATCATGTTTTGCTCGTGAGAGAAGCTTAGTCAACGGGTCATCACATTCAGAGCCGTATGTATTTTGCAAATATTCTATGTCTACAATGCTCTGTACGGAGCTACTCTAGCTAATTGCTCCCACTTTCAATATGTATCCAGATTGAGACCTAGAGTCATCTGGATCAGTGTAAAAGCTTGCACCGATGTAACTCTTTACGACGGGTTCTTTTATCACCTCCATAATCGAGAAATATTTCCTTAGTCCTCACTAAGGATGTTCTTGACCAATGTCCAGTGATCTACTCCTAGATCACTATTGTACTCCTTGCCAAATTTAGAGCAAGGTATACAATAGGTCCGGTACATAGCATAGCATACTTTATAGAACCTATGGTGAGGCATAGGGAATGACTTTCATTCTCTTTTCTATTTTCTGCCGTGGTCGGGATTTGAGTCTTACTCAATTTCACACCTTGTAATACAGGCAAGAAACTCTTTCTTGATTGTTCCATTTTGAACTACTTCAAAATCTTGTCAAGGTATGTACTTATTGAAAAAACTTATCAAGCGTCTTGATCTATCTCAATAGATCTTGATGCTCAATATGTAAGTAGCTTTACCGAGGTCTTTCTTTTAAAGATCTCCTTTCAAATACTCCTTTATGCTTTCCGAATAATTCTACATTATTTCCGATCAACAATATGTCATTCACATATACTTATCGAAATCTTTGTAGTGCTCCCACTCACTTTCTTGTAAATACAGGCTTCTCCAAAAGTCAGATAAAACCATATGCTTTGATCACACTATCAAAGCGTTTATTCCAACTCCGAGATGCTTGCACCAGTCCATAGATGGATCGCTAAAGCTTGCACATTTTGTTAGCTCCTTTAGGATTGACAAAACCTTCTGGTTGCATCATATACAACTCTTCTTTAATAAATCCATTAAAGAATGTAGTTTTGACATCCATTTGCCGATTTCATAAAATGTGGCAATTTCTAACATGATTCGACAGACTTAAGCATCGCTACAGCCAGAAAATCTCATTGTAGTCAACACCTTGAACTTGTCAAAACCTTTTGTGACAAGTCGAGCTTTGTAGATAGTAACACTACTATCGTTGTCCGTCTTCCTCTTGAAGATCCATTTATTTAACATGGCTTGCTGATCATCGAGCAAGTCAATCAAAGTCCATACTTTGTTCTCATACATGGATCCTATCTCAGATTTCATGGCCTCAAGCCATTTCGCATGAATCTGGGCTCATCATCACTTCCTCATAGTTCGTAGGTTCATCATGGTCTAGTAACATGACTTCCGAACATGATTACCGTACCACTCAGTGCGGATCTTACTCTGGAAGACCCACGAGGTTTGGTAGCAACTTGATATGAAGTTTCATGATCATCATCATTAACTTCCTCACTAATTGGTGTAGGAATCATGGAACTTATTTCGTGATGAACTACTTTCCAATAAGGGAGAAGGTACAATTACCTCATCAAGTTCTACTTTCCTCCCACTCACTTCTTTTGAGAGAAACTTCTTCTCTAGAAAGGATCCATCTTAGCAACGAAAAACTTGCCTTCGGATCTGTGATAGAAGGTGTACCCAATAGTTACCTTTGGGTATTCTATGAAGACGCACTTCTCGATTTGGGTTCGAACTTATCGGTGAAAACTTTTTCACATAAGCACCACAACTCCAAACTTTTAAGAAACGACACTTAGGTTTCTTTGTTAAACCATAGTTCATACGGTGTCGCCTCAACGGATTTAGATGGTGCCCTATTAAACGTGAATGCAGCTGTCTCTAATGCATAACCCCAAAACGATAGTGGTAAACCGATAAGAGACATCATAGATCGCACCATATCCAATAAAGTGCGGTTACGACTTTCAGACACACCATTATGCTGTGGTGTTCCATATGGCGTGAGTTGCGAAACTATTTCACATTGTTTCAAATGAAGACCAAACTCGTAACTCAAATATTCATCTCCACGATCAGATCGCAGAAACTTTATTTTCTTGTTACGATGATTTTTCTACTTCACTCTGAAATTCTTTGAACTTTTCAATTATTTCAGACTTTATGTTTCATCAAGTTTATATACCCATATCTGCTCAAATCATCTTGTGAAGGTCAGAAAATAACGATACTTGCCACGAGCATCAACACTCATTGGATCGCATACATCGGTATGTATTATTTCCAATAAGTCAGTAGCTTGTTCCATTGTTCCGGAGAACGGAGTTTTAGTCATCTTGCCCAAAAGGCACGGTTCGCAAGCATCAAATGATTCATAATCAAGTGATTCCAAAAGTCCATCAACATGGAGTTTCTTCATGCGCTTTACACCAATATGACCTAAACGGCAGTGCCACAAATAAGTTGCACTATCATTATTAACTTTGCATCTTTTGGTTTCAATATTATGAATATGTGTATCACTATGATCGAGATCCAATGAACCATTTTCATTGGGTGTGTAACCATATAAGGTTTTATTCATGTAAACAGAACAACAATTTATTCTCTTACTTAAATGAATAACCATATTGCAATAAACATGATCAAATCATATTCATGCTCAACACCAAATAACACTTATTTAGGTTCCACGCTAATCCCGAAAGTATAGGGAGTGTGCGATGATGATCATATCAATCTTGGAACTACTTCCAACTCTCATCGTCACTTCCCTTCAACTAGTTTCATTCATTACGCAACTCCGTTTGAGTTACTACTCTTTAGCAACGAACCAAGTATCAAATACCGAGGGGTTGCTACGAACACTAGTAAAATACACATCAATAATCTGTATATCAAATATACCTTTGTTCACTTTGCCATCCTTCTTATCCGCCAACTACTTGGGGCAGTTCCACTTCTAGTGACCAGTCCCTTTGCAGTGGAAGCACTTAGTCTCAGGCTTAGGACCAGACTTGGGCTTCTTCACTTTGAGCAGCAACTTGCTTGCCGTTCTTCTTGAAGTTCCCCTTCTTCCCTTTGCCGTTTTCTTGAAACTAGTGGTCTTGTCAACCATCAACACTTGATGTTTTTCTTGATTTCTACCTTCGTCGATTTCAGCATCACGAAGTGCTTGGGAATCGTTTCCGTTATCCCTTGCATATTATAGTTCATCATGAAGTTCTACTAACTTGGTGATGGAGACTAGAGAATTCTGTCAATCACTATCTTATCTGGAAGATTAACTCCCACTTGATTCAAGCGATTGAAGTACCCAGACAATCTGAGCACATACTCACTAGTTGAGCGATTCTCCTCCATCTTTTAGCTATAGAACTTGTTGGAGACTTCATATCTCTCAACTCGGGTATTTGCTTGAAATATTAACTTCAATTCCTGGAACATCTCATATGGTCCATGACGTTCAAAACGTCTTTGAAGTCCCGATTCTAAGCCGTTAAGCATGGTGCACTAAACTATCAAGTAGTCATCATATTGAGCTAGCCAAACGTTCATAACGCCTCGCATCCGCTCCTGCAATAGGTCTGTCACCTAGCGGTGCATCAAGAACATAATTCTTACGTGCAGCAATGAGGATAAACCTCAGATCACGGATCCAATCCGCAACATTGCTACTAACATTTTTCAATACAATTTTCTAGGAACACATATAAAACATAGGGAAGCAACAACGCGAGCTATTGATCTACAACATAATTTGCAAAATACTACCAGGACTAAGTTCATGATAAATTTAAGTTTAATTAATCATATTACTTAAGAACTCCCACTTAGACAGACATCTCTCTAGTCATCTAAGTGATTACGTGATCCAAATCAACTAAACCATGTCCGATCATCACGTGAGATGGAGTAGTTTCAATGGTGAACATCACTATGTTGATCATATTTACTATATGATTCACGTTCGACCTTTCGGTCTCCGTGTTCGAGGCCATATCTGTTATATGCTAGGCTCGTCAAGTTTAACCTGAGTATTCGCGTGCGCAACTGTTTTGCACCCGTTGTATTTGAGCGTAGAGCCTATCACACCCGATCATCACGTGGTGTCTCAAAGACGAAGAACTTTCATAACGGTGCATACTCGGGAGAACACTTCTTGATAATTTTAGTGAGAGATCATCTTATAATGCTACCGTCAATCAAAGCAAGATAAGATGCATAAAGGATAAACATCACATGCGATCAATATAAGTGATATGATATGGTCATCATCATCTTGTGCTTGTGATCTCCATCTCGAAGCACCGTCATGATCACCATCATCACCGGCGCGACACCTTGATCTCCATCGTAGCATCGTTGTCGTCTCGACAACTATTGCTTCTACGACTATCGCTACTGCTTAGTGATAAAGTAAAGCAATTACATGGCGTTTGCATTTCATACAATAAAGCGACAACCATATGGCTCCTGCCAGTTGCCGATAACTCGGTTACAAAACATGATCATCTCATACAATAAATATAGCATCACGTCTTGACCATATCACATCACAACATGCCCTGCAAAAACAAGTTAGACGTCCTCTACTTTGTTGTTGCAAGTTTTACGTGGCTGCTACGGGCTGAGCAAGAACCGTTCTTACCTACGCATCAAAACCACAACGATAGTTTGTCAAGTTGGTGCTGTTTTAACCTTCGCAAGGACCGGGCGTAGCCACACTCAGTTCAACTAAAGTGAGAGAAGCAGACACCGCCGGTCACCTTTAAGCAACAAGTGCTCAAGCGGTGAAACCAGTCTCGCGTAAGCGTCTGCGTAATGTCGGTCGGGCCGCTTCATCTCACAATACCGCCAACCAAAGTATGACATCTTTGGTAAACAGTATGACTTATATCGCCCACAACTCACTTGTGTTCTACTCGTGCATATGACATCAACGCATAAAACCAGGCTCGGATGCCATTTGTTGGGGAACGTAGTAATTTCAAAAAAATCCTACGCACACGCAAGACCATGGTGATGGCATAGCAACGAGATGGGAGAGTGTCGCCCACGCACCCCGTGAGACCGAAAGCGAAGCGTTATAACAACGCAGTTGATGTAGTCGACGTCTTCACGATCCGACCGATCCAAGTACCGAACGACGGCACCTCCGTGTTCAGACACGCTCAGCTCGATGGCGATCCCGGGCTCCGATCCAGCAAAGCGTCGGGATGAGTTCCGTCAAGACGACGGCGTGGGACGATGATGATGCTCCACCGACGCAGGGCTTCGCCTAAGCTCCGCGACGATATGACTTCACCGGCGCAGGGCTTCGCCTAAGCTCCATGACGATATGACCGAAGTGGAATATGGTGGAGGGGGCACCGACACGGCTAAGGAACGATCCGTAGATCAACTTGTGTGTTCATGGGGTGCCCCCCCTGTATATAAAGGAGGGAGGGAGGAGGAGGCCGGCCCTAGGAGGCGCGCCATGGGGAGTCCTACTCCCACGGGAGTAGGATTCCCCTTCCTAGTCCAACTAGGAGTCCTTCCATGTATTAGGAGTAGGAGACAAGGAAGGGAAGAGAGAAGGGAAGGAAGGAGGGTGCGGCCTCCCCTAGTCCAATCGGACTAGGCCATGGGGGGCGGCCTGCCCTAGGCAGCCCTCTCTCTTTCCGCAGGGCCCAATAAGGCCCAATACTTCTCCCGGCGAATTCCGTAACTCTCCGGTACTCGAAAAATACCGAATCATTCGAACCTTTCCGAACTCGAATATAGTCCTCCAATATATCGATCTTTACGTCTCGACCATTTCGAGACTCCTCGTCATGTCCCGATCTCATCCGGGACTCGAACTCCTTCGGTACATCAAAACTCATAAACTCATAATATAACCATCATCGAAACCTTAAGCGTGCGGACCCTACGGGTTCGAAAATTATGTAGACATGACCTAGAACTATTCTCGGTCAATAACCAATAGCGGAACCTGGATGCCCATATTGGTTCCTACATATTCTTCAAGATCTTTATCGGTCAAACCGCATAACGACATCGTTGTTCCCTTTGTCATCGGTATGTTACTTGCCCGAGATTTGATCGTCGGTATCCAATACCTAGTTCAATCTCATTATCGACAAGTCTCTTTACTCGTTACGTAATGCATCATTCTCAGTAACTAACTCATTAGCTACATTGCTTGCAAGGCTTTATAGTGATGTGCATTACCGAGAGGGCCAGAGATACCTCTCCGACAATCGGAGTGACAAAACCTAATCTCGAAATACGCCAACCCAACATGTACCTTTGGAGACACCTGTAGTACTCCTTTATAATCACCCAGTTACGTTGTGACGTTTGGTAGCACCCAAAGTGTTCCTCCGGTAAACGGGAGTTGCATAATCTCATAGTTACAGGAACATGTATAAGTCATGAAGAAAGCAATAGCAATATACTAAACGATCAAGTGCTAGGCTAACGGAATGGGTCATGTCAATCAGATCATTCTCCTAATGATGTGATCCCGTTAATCAAATGACAACTCATGTCTATGGTTAGGAAACATAACCATCTTGATTAACGAGCTAGTCAAGTAGAGGCATACTAGTGACACTCTGTTTGTCTATGTATTCACACATGTATCATGTTTCCGGTTAATACAATTCTAGCATGAATAATAAACATTTATCATGAAATAAGGAAATAAATAATAACTTTATTATTGCCTCTAGGGCATATTTCCTTCAGTAGGAGGAAGCGGACAGGATCATCCATGAGCGCCAGGCTGCTGCCGGGAAGCCCTGTAGCGCCCTTCCGTCGTCCAAAGCCCGATGACGACGACTCCGACAATGGCTAAGGCGGCGATGGCGGAGGAGCGGCCGGCCAGTCCGGCATGGCCTACGAGGTAACCATCAAGTATAGGAATAGTGTAGGCTTAGGTTTTTTAGGTTTTTAGTTCACCGGACAAAATATCGTCCGATTTTACGTTAAAATTATCCTAATTTAAATGAATATTATCCGGGTTGTTTGAGTCTGAATCAAAATTGTTTATTTTAGTAAAATTCATTTGAAATGTAACCGGGCATATGCGGCTAGCTTTGGATAGCCTGATCCCTCCCTGGTCCGCAAACAGATACGGGAGGAGATATGGGGTCAATGTTGAAGATGCCCTTAAAGCATCCATAATGTATGATTTTTGCTGCCTCTAAGCATCCTCTCTCCTCTTAGAGGCAGCCTCCATACATTGCATACCCCAGCCTCTAGTCCTAAATTGTTAGTATCACCTCTTAGCTTGGAGGCAGCCTCTAAGGAATAAAGAAATTAAGTGACCCCATACGTCATTTTTAGAGAGCTGTTGTGGTAGAATAAAATATGTTGAGAAACTTGTTTTCCAAACTTGTTGGTAGGGTCCATCGTATAGGTGACCACAACCTCTGTACATTATGTGCTTTTCCCTAAAACATAGAGGCAACGTATGGACCCAGCATAGAGGCGATGCTGCCTCTAGACATTGGATGCCCTTAGCGGCAACGGTACGTACCGATAGTTTAGGCACCAATGAGATGTTGCCACATGTAAAGAGATACGACCACATGGATATCTATACTGTATTTCTTTCTTTTTTAGTTGTGGGGGTGTATACTATATTTCAGTGGCCTACGAGATATCTATGCTGCCTCTAGACATTGTATCTATGATTGTTGTCAAATCATGTGGCGCAGAATACTAGTTTTATCACGAACCAGCTTGTGGTTGGATGGTTAGAAGGACAGTGGTATGCCCATCCCACCAGATATGCCGGCTCCTTCTCTCGAAGGTACTCATAAGGGTAGGTGGTGTGTGTAATTTCATAGGAGCGAGTGTATGTGTGTATGTATGAGCACTTGCGTCTGTATTATGTTCAAAAAAAAAGGGTACTAGTTTTATCGGGAAATCAGTGGGCTTATTCCATCTTAACCAATTTAAATCATTTATATCTTTTAAACCATATTCTCGTTTTTGAAACTTTTATATATTTGTGCTCTTGGCATCAGCACCTTTCGAACAAGATCAATCTTGGATACATTTCAAACACATCTAAATTTTAACATCTCAATCCACTTATTTCACTCAATCTATTCCATTGTATGAAACTACTTATTTCAAATCGGTTTCTTGAAACAAGTGAACTCAGCTAATTGAAATGACAGAAATCTGGCTTTTGAAAGAGTTGAAATATGTTGTTTGAAAGAATTGGAATCAATTACTTTATAACAAGTGAAATAGTTTTTAAATGAGTGAAATTGAAACAGTTCAAACCATTTTGTGAAACTTATTGTCTCAATGCGTGAAACAAATTATTTCAAAAATATGAAATTGAAGTTTTCAAAAAATTAGTCTCGATGCTTTAAAAACATTATGTGAAATCTATTTTTCAAATGAGTGAAATCAATTTTCAGTCATTATAAGTAACTAGCTTCAAATAGTGAACTTAGTTAATTGAAATGAGTGAAATTTGTCGCTCTAAAGGGTTGAAATAAGTTGTTCGAAAGAATTGAGATCAATTTTTTTAAACGACTGAAATCATTTTTAATGAGTGAAGCTAGTTACTGTAAACAATTGAAATCATTTTGCGAAACTAATTATTTCAGTGTGTGAAACTTATTACCTTAGAAATATGAAACTGATAGTTTTGGAAAAAAAGATTCAGTGATTTTTGAGAAATATGTGAAATCTACTTTTCAAAATGAGTGAAATCAGTTTTTGAATGAGTGAGATTATTTTTTGAACTGTCAGTTGTTTGAAATAAGTGAAATAAGCAGAGGTGTTTAGTGGGTTTTTAATGAGCGGAACCTGTTTTTTGAAACGATTGAAATTAGTGTTTTCAATATGTTGCATACTCTCTGTTTATTAGAAACGAGTAATATCTGTTTTTGGAAAGTGACAAAATCTTTTTTGAATTGAGTGATATCCATTATAAGAAACTAGCACATATGCCCGTGCGTTGCAACAGGAGAGATTTTTTTGCTAGAAGCATCGGTGAGATAATTGATGTGTCCGTCAAAACGTTCTCCACAACAGTGGCACGAGCGGAGAGCCGTGGTGTTCTCGTGGATCATGTTTGGTACGCGAGATGTTTATAGTAGTGGGGTTGGTCTGAGTGACGGCCACTACCCAACTCGTGCCTTTTTTTCCTTCAGGTCCACCTCCTTGTCGAGGTTGTGGTGACCTCCTATTTTTTAAAACATATGAGCTTTTTTTTGAAAAAGCGTTAATTTGTGAAAAAGGCAAAAAACTTGAAATAGGAAGATTTTTTTAAATTCACAAACATTTTTGAAAACAAGACCATTTTTAAGGCAGAGAAACGGACTTTTTCGAATTTTTGAAACATTTTTTTAAAAATGGAAACTTGCTTTGAACTCTCAAAACCATTTTGAAAAATGTGTTTTTTATCATGAACATTATTTTGAATTTGTAAACATTTCAAAAAAATAATATTATTCGAATTAATATTATTTTTAAAATTAAATTTAATTTATTAGTCTCGAAAAAATTTGGATTTTTTAAATGCGATTTTTTTAATTTCGAGAAAAAACTGAACGAAAATATAAATTTAAAGTTCCAAATAATATTGAAAATGGGAACTAATTTTTAAATTCTAAGATTTAACGAAATTTTTACAAGAAACGAAATTTGAGAAAATTAAAAAAATGAATATATGAAAAATAAAAATATATCTTGAAAGGGAAAATTGAAAATATAAAAAACACAGGAAAAAGGAAATGGGCCGGTCTAACATTGGGCGACAGATGGGTAGCTCCAACCATATGTAGCTCTGTGCGACAAATAAGGTTCCCCAGCAGCGTGCGCAGGATATAAATGCGGGGCTCTTCTGGGCCTTAGCGCGTGCGGCCCATGTACGAAATTCTGGACAAAACTCTTATGTTTTCTTTTCTAGCAGCTGGACCACAAAAATTTAGTACCACCTTGGATATAAAAAATATATTTCGGCGGTGAACGGATGAAAAAATTGGCGAAGCACACCTTGATTTATTAGTAGGTATAGATATAGATATAGATATAGAATAGTGAAATAGTTTTTTAAAAATGAGTGAAAATATTCAAATGAGTGAAATTATCTTTTTATATGACTGAAATCTGTTTTTTAAAACTCGTTAAAAATATATTCAAGGTTGGTCTTGTTTTAAAGGTCTCGCCACCATGAATTCAAATATGTAAAATATTCAGAAACAATAATTTGATTGGAAGTTATGAGTCGTTTTAAAATATCACAAGAGAAATAAAATTCAAGCTAGAGAGGGGGGATCTTGTGTGCATGGTTCTTTTCTACTCTCTCTTTCTCTCTCACACACACACACCTGACAAAAGGCTGCTATGGTGGATCCATGTCATTGTGTATTACAACGTATACATGCAGCAAAATGTTTGACACTTTTATACCGCATGGCAATGCACAAATCTTGACCCGGGGCTCGTCGACTACAAATCTACCAATTTTTTTAAAACGGAGGCAAAAACTTTGCCTCATCCCATGAAAAAGAAGCGGAATAACAAAGTCTACAAAGGACCATTACACGTGGGAGAACTACAATAGAAACTGGGCTTGTGATAGAAAAAATAGAAAAATGGATCTGGACCATTGGATTGAACATGCATGGTACAGATTGTACTGGAGGGGACCCAAACCACTTACAGTACTTTTTATGAAAACCTCCCTACAACCACTTAGATATAAAACAGGAGTTTTGCAGTAGCCACCTCAAGTTTCTCATATCAAATCATTCTGTCCTTAGTAAAAACAACTCTTTTCAAATCTTCACCTCATTGATGCCTTCTCCCTTAGTTTTATATAAAATCTATTGCATGAAATCTGCAGTATATTCGATTTCGCTACTAGCTTGTGCTACATCACAAATCGTACAAGAAATCCACGCATGTTCTTTTAGAAGAAGTCCAAACATGTTAGTCACTAACGAGTACGTGAACCTCACCACAAATATTTGAGTATATGGTCCTTAATACAGCCACTTCAAGCAAACATACATTCTGAACTGCACGACTCCAGACAGGACACAACAAAAGAGACATACATACATACTACATTGCTTGAGAGGATAATTTTGGGTACATCATGGGTAAGACTAAGTATGAATGACTAAACTAATCACAACTCAAGAAGCATTGCCATTAAAAAACTGCATCAACTTTGCTAGCTTGCCTCCAGCCTCTGCCTCCAGTTCTAGTACCTTTTGCTCATCAAGCTTCTTCTGCTGTGATGCGCACGTCACAGCACCACCTGACCCTGCAGCCTGCTCCACGCCGTTGCACCAGCCGTGGGTATGATTTGCTACTTACTATGGTGCACTGCAGGTGATCTTTGTTTCGTCATACCAACGGTCACACCCACCCAACCACGGCCACTGCAACTCTCTCTCCATAACCAATCTTTTCTCTTTGCTGGGCCAGAATGGTTAGCATTAAAAAATATTTAGTAAAAAATACATGCCATGCACTTATGAGATCTCATTTTTTATCACAACCAAAAAATATACTTTCAACCAACCTAAATTCAATGACTATTCGATATTCACCACATGTAATGCCTATCTAGTGAGTATTACAGGTTGTGACCAGCGATAGAAAACAACAGGGACCTTATAGTGGACATGGAAATCTCTCGGTTGTTTACTTTATATCGTACTAGTTCGGTACCTATGGCTTGCAATAGACATGACACATGATAAGGGTGTATACTGTCCTATCAAACATGACTGAATCATGGACTTTAACATGGAAAAAAGTAAGAAATTATATTGCATAATATTCGAAAGTGTGTGTACCACTTGAGAGAACGATTGTTTCTTTGTCGGTGTACTGGAATCATCAATGAGAAGCATTGGGGAATTAATCTCTGCAAATAAGGTAGAATCGCTGAAATCTTGATTTTGAGAACTATTGATCGATTGCACTGCTGCAAACAATTTCTTTTGCAAAAAACATCACACAAGGGATTATCAGAATCATAGGTACATCAGCGTATTCGTACACCAATGTTCTGTCCTGATAGTGCTGGTCCTGGTGTGCTAATGCCGACATTTTTACTTGGCACTGCACTCAAGGTGCCTCAGATTACAATTAAAATGGATGTATATTATCGGCTTTAATACTTTGACAGCCAGTGCATTTGTCGTGGCTATTGTTGGAACTGGGAATACTATTCTTGCTTGCTGGCCTGCTTAATGCCACCGATCCTGTTGCTGTGGTTGCACATCTAAAGGTGCTTGGGACAAGTAAAAAGCTTCGTGGTTGTTTCATGGTACCTCCCTTTTGCAACATTGGTAGTGATGTTGTTTTCCTCGTAATCTGAGGCGGCTTCTGTATATGCATATACCAAAGTAGTACCCACCTCATCTACATATCGAAGATTTAAAGAGAGCTTCATAATTTTCATCTTAAAGATAAGAACATTCTATTAGTGGAAAAATCCGAAGTAACATGAATCAAGATATGCTGACAAATGGGGCCATTTTGACCGGTCGGGAAGGAGCTGGCAACCGGCTTGCCGCCGACGAGGTGGGAGGAGCACACGAGCTGACCTGGAGCCTGAGAGAGAGAAAGGAGGCGACCAACTGACCGCTGCCGGAGATTCAGATCAGATGAACTCCGATCTGATCTGCCTCAAACAGCGCCTCCAGCGACACAACGACCAGGATCCATCGGAGAGATGGTAACTCCATCCTGCATACTCGCCCAGCTTAGGGGAGGGATCTGGGCCGCCTCCGCCGATGTTGGGGGAGATTTTGTGTGCTGCCGCTGCGTAGGTCATTTGGACTTGAACGATGAGGACAGCGGGACCAAATTAGCTTGCAGCGAGGGACCTTTCTACAAATTGTGCGCACAAACTGCTCCACTCCTATCTGGGCCATCAATCTCGCATCTGATGGTCCAGATCCATTTTTTCTATTTTTTTATCACAAGCCCAGATTCTATTGTAGTCCCTCCCCATTACACCTCACACAAATGGAAAGAAAATACAATCCTACTCTCGCAACATCAAGGAACCCAAATGCTTCGCCCCTGCGATAATCCAGAGCCTCGCCTCCGCTTTAATAGCCTCGACCAACACGCTTGGCAACCTACATACATGCTGGAACACCCTCGCGTTTCTCTCTTTCCACACTTCCCAAGTAACAAGCATGATGAGTGATGAAATCGCCTTCTGCTATGTCCACGCCTAATGACCACCGCCGACCACCACTCTTTGTGGTAGGGATCCTGTTCGTGCCGCCACATCCGATTCGAGGCATCCACCCAAACTCGATTGCATTCCAAATGCAGGCGAGAGAACTGCGATGGAAGAGAAGATGGGTTGCGGTCTCTGGCTCCCTCTTGCAAAGTTGACACAAATTGCAGTTGGGCCACCCTCTTCTTTGCAGTATGTTGGCCGTCCAAATTCTATCCTTGATAACTAGCCACGCAAAGAACTTGCACTTGGGCGGTGCCCATTTCTTCCGCACCACTGTGGTCATGTTGGAGGCTATCGCACCCTCGAATTGGGCTCTATAGGCCGAGGCCGAGGAATAGATACCGTCGGCGGTGAGGTTCCACTTGATATCATCGGGTATGTCGTCTTGTAGGTGTACCGTAGTGAGCTTCCCCCAAAGGGTGCATAACTGTTCAATGTGTTCCACCGAGAGACCTCCAGACATGTTGATCCATTGGATCCAATGATTTTCAAGCAAGGCTTCTCGCACAGACTTGTTCTTGTTGGCAGAGATCGCGAAAATGGCCAGTGCAATGTCCATGGGCTTCGTTCCATCTAGCCAAGGGGAAAGCCAGAAGCGTGCCATCCCACCGTCGCCGACAGAGATCATCGTGGCAGCATAGAATAGATCTCTGTCAGTGGTGTCGCATGGGTTTCCGATGCCCACCCATGCCCTGTGCGGCTCCTTCCACTCATACCAGAGCCATCGCAGCCTCAGAGCCCGGGCATACATACGAATATGAAGGATACCCAGCCCACCAAGCCTCTTTGGTCTACACACGAGTTTCCAGCTGGTTTTGCACTGGCCGCCGGAGAACTTATCCAAACCAGACTAGAGGAAAGCTCTCTCAATGCCCACAAAGTCGGAGATAGTACCCTCCGGAAGTTTGAGCGTCGTGGCATGGAAGGTGGCCAGGGAGGAAAGCACAGACTTGACGAGCTCAGCCCTTCCCACAGTCGTGATGAGCCGACCTTGCCAAGGCACTAGCTTCCCTGCAGCCTTGTCCATGAGGTGTTGAAGATCGACCTTCCGCAAATGATGGACCGAAAGAGGCAGCATAAGGTATCTCAGTGGGAAGGCATCGCAAGTAGCCGGGAAGCACTCAAGGATGTCGTCAAGATTGAGGCTATCACAGCGAATAGGGGCCACCAAGCTTTTCTCCAAATTTGTCACAAGGCCGCTGACCTCACCAAAGCCCTCCAGTAGGGAGGTAAACTATTGAACGTCCTCCTTAAAGGGAGCCACAAAGATTGCAGCATCGTCTGCGTACAGGGAGGTGCGCATGCGGGTGCTCCCCCCACCTATCTAGTAAGCTTGACCTTGCGTGTGGCAGTGTCAAGGGTGCTTTGGATGGGGTTAATTGCTAGGACAAACAAGAGAGGTGAGAACGAATCTCCCTGTCGAAGGCCCTTGCCATGCCAAATAGGCCCACCTGGAACACTGTTGATTTGAACAAGATAGTCCCATCGCACGGAGAAGCTCCAACAGATAGTCCCACCGCATGGAGTCAAAAGCCTTTTTGATGTCCAATTTAAACAAGAGAGTAGGCTTCCTCAACCGGTGCATCCGCCTAGCCATGTTGCGCACATACATGAAGTTATCATGGATGCTTCTAGTCCTTATGAAGGCACTCTAGGAGCGGGAAATTAGCACATGCATGAAAGGAGCAAGGCGTGAAGCCATCATCTTCGCCACAATCTTAGCCACTACATGGATGAGGCTAATGGGCCTGAAATCCGAGATGTACTCCGCGTCATCTTTCTTGGGTATAAGCACTATATTGGTGATGACCCACAAGTATAGGGGATCTATCATAGTCCTTTCGATAAGTAAGAGTGTCGAACCCAATGAGGAGCAGAAGGAAATGATAGGCAGTTTTCAGTAAGGTATTCTCTGCAAGCACTGAAATTATAGGTAACAGATAGTTTTGTGATAAGGTAATTGGTAACGAGTAACAAGTAACTAAAGTAAACAAGGTGCAGCAAGGTGGCCCAATCCTTTTTGTAGCAAAGGACAAGCCTGGACAAACTCTTATATAAAGGAAAACGCTCCCGAGGACACATGGGAATTATCGTCAAGCTAGTTTTCATCACGTTCATATGATTCGCGTTCGTTACTTTGATAATTTGATATGTGGGTGGACCGGTGCTTGGGTACTGCCCTTCCTTGGACAAGCATCCCACTTATGATTAACCCCTCTTGCAAGCATCCACAACTACAAAAGAAGTACTAAGGTACACCTAACCATAGCATGAAACATGTGGATCCAAATCAGCCACTTACGAAGCTACGCATAAACTAGGGTTTAAGCTTCTGTCACTCTAGCAACCCATCATCTACTTATTACTTCCCAATGCCTTCCTCTAGGGCCAAATAATGGTGAAGTGTCATGTAGTCGACGTTCACATGACACCACTAGAGGAAATACAACATACATCTCATCAAAATATCGAACGAATACCAAATTCACATGACTACTTATAGCAAGACTTCTCCCATGTCCTCAGGAACAAACGTAACTACTCACAAATCATATTCATGTTCATAATCAGAGGGGTATTAATATGCATAAAGGATCTGAACATATGATCTTCCACCAAATAAACCAACTAGCATCAACTACAAGGAGTAATCAGCACTACTAGCAACCCACAGGTACCAATTTGAGGTTTTGAGACAAAGATCAGATACAAGAGATGAACTAGGGTTTGAGAGGAGATGGTGCTGATGAAGATGTTGATGGAGATTGACCCCCTCCCGATGAGAGGATCGATGGTGATGACGATGGTGATGATTTCCCCCTCCCGGAGGGATGTTTCCCCGGCAGAACAGCTCCGCCGGAGCCCTAGATTGGTTCCGCCAAGGTTCCGCCTCATGGCGGCGGCGCTTCGTCCCGAAAGCTTCCTCCTTATTTTTTCTTGGACGAAAGACTTCATATAGTAGAAGATGGGCACAAGAGGCTTGCCAGGGGGCCCACAAGACAGGGGGCGCGCCCAGGGGGGTAGGGCGCGCCCCCACCCTCGTGGCTAGGGTGTGGGCCCCCTCTGGTTGATTATTTCGCCAGTATTTTTTATTAATTCCAAAAAGTGCCTCCGTGAAGTTTCAGGAGTTTTGGAGTTGTGCAGAATAGGTCTCTAATACTTGCTCCTTTTCCAGCCCAGAATTCCAGCTGCCGGCATTCACCCTCTTCATGTAAACCTTGTAAAATACGAGAGTAAAGGCATAAGTATTGTGACATAATGTGTAATAACAGCCCATAATGCGATAAATATCGATATAAAAGCATGATGCAAAATGGACGTATGAACTCCCCCAAGCTTAGACCTCGCTTGTCCTCAAGCGGAAGAGGATACCGAAAAATATGTCCACATGTTTAGAGATAGAGGTGTCGATAAAATGAAATACAGACATGAGGGCATTGAGGGAGTCCTGGATTAGGGGGTGTCCGGATGACCAGACTATAACCTTTGGCCGGACTCCCGGACTATGAAGATACAAGATTGAAGACTTCGTCCCGTGTCCGGATGGGACTTTGATTGGCGTGGAAGGCAAGCTTGGCGATACGGATATGTAGATCTCCTCCCGTTTGTAACCGACTCTATGTAACCCTAACCCTCTCCGGTGTCTATATAAACCAGAGGGTTTTAGTCCGTAGGACGAACAACAATCATACCATAGGCTAGCTTCTAGGGTTTAGCCTCTCTGATCTCGTGGTATATATACCCTTGTACTACCCATATCATCAATATTAATCAAGCAGGAGTAGGGTTTTACCTCCATCGAGAGGGCCCGAACCTGGGTAAAAACATCATGTCCCTTGTCTCCTGTTACCATCCGCCTAGACGCACAGTTCGGGACCCCTACCCGAGATCCGCCGAGAGTTCCTCTGTATCGTCACCTTTAGGCCCGATGGCTCCTCCGATCATCAACAATGATGCGGTCCAGGGCGAGACTTTTCTCCCGGACAGATCTTCAGATTCGCGGCTTTGCACCGCTGGCAATTCGCTGGCCATCTGGAGCAGATCGAAGCTTCGCCCTGGCCATCAGTCGATTTGGAAGTTTGAACTACGGCCGGCGTCGCGGAGACTTGATCTTCGACGGGTTCGAGCCACAGCCAAGCGTGACGCTCTGTCACGATTGGCATGATCTATCTCTGCCGCCGAATAGTGTCCTGGAGGCCGCACCAGTGTCCGCTCCGACCCTTAGCTCGGAGCCGATTGCGCCAATCGAGGACGGGTGGCTGGACGCCGCCTCGGGCGCTGCAATCTCTACGGCGATCGAGCCGAACACCATACCTGTCCTTTGTGAAGCTCGTGACTCCAAGGTGCCGGACTCCTCTCCGGACTCCGAACCTTCCGCGCCCCTGCCAATCGAATCCGATTGGGCGCCGATCATGGAGTTCACCGCGCGGACATCTTTCAAAGCTTTTCGCTCTTGGCGACATTCTGAATTCTCTAAAGTCTCTCTCTCTATCAGGAGAGCCGTGGCCGGACTATGGCCAGCAAGGTTGGGATGCGGACGACGAAGAAATTCAAAGTCCACCCACCACCCACTTTGTAGCCACTGTCGATGATTTAACCGACATGCTCGACTTTGACTCCAAAGACATCCACGGTATGGACGACGATGTAGGAGACAAACAGGAATCCGCACCTATAGGGCACCGGACAACCACCTCATCCCACGATGTATATATGGTGGACACACCTAAAATAAACGATGACGAGGAACAAAGGCGAACGAGGATCGTTCCCTCGGCGATCAAAGCGGCGGCGTAAGCGCCGCTCCAAACCCACCTCGACAGAGACCCAGCCATAGAGCAGGGCGAACCGGCGGACGATGAACATGCCATCGAGCAACCGTCCGAACAGGCAACTTGGATAAACAACCCGTCCCGGCGAAGATAATAGTCCGGACGACCTCACGTCGGACAGATTCTGGGAGCGAAGAACCTCCAAAAAGGCTCATCGCCATCGCTGCGCAGAGCTCAAAAAAAGGTAAACGAAGCTCAAAACAGCGGAAGATGCACTCGAATTAGATGGAGCAAAGTACTCAACACACATGAGACAAATCTGGCGACGATCGCGCACAAAGAAGCTATCCGGCGAAAATTACTGCCGAATTTGATGAAGAGGCCTTAGAGCCTCCGCAATCAAAAAATAAGGAAGCCACCCGGTCGGATAAACGATCCCATGGCAAACATAGTGCGGCAAACGGCGCCGCACACAAGCTGGCACACGATCCGCACAAGGATTCGCATCAAAAAGATGGCCCATCTAGATCTATCTACGGGCCAAGAAAGCAAGCTCTATCAAGCAATGCAACGCATCAAGTATCCGAACATCATGGTACACCCAAATACAGGGGTGCCGCGCACCCCCTATGTTTCACCGATGAGGTGCTGGATCATGAATTTCTAGCGGGATTCAAGCCCGTAAACATAGAGGCATATGAAGGAACAATAGACCCTGGAGTCTGGATTGAGGATTACATCCTCCACATACACATGACTAGAGGAGATGATCTCCACGCCATAAAATACTTACCCCTCAAACTCAAAGGGCCAGCCCGGCATTGGCTTAAAAGCCTTCCCGAAAACACCATTAGAAGTTGGGAAGAGCTCGAGGATGCTTTTCGGGCAAATTTTCAAGGGACCTATGTCCGACCTCCGGATGCTGAGATGATTTAAGTCATATAACTCAACAACCCGAGAGTCAGCCCGAAACTCGAACAGATTTCTTACTAAAAGAACCAGATAGTCGACTGTCCGGACGCTGAAGCCTTAGCAGCTTTCAAACGCAGCGTTTGAGACGAATGGCTCGCCAGACACCTCGGCCAAGAAAAGCCAAGAACAATGGCCGCATTAACAAGCCTCATGACCCGCTTTTGCGCAGGAGAGGATAGCTGGTTGGCAAGATGCAGTAACAACAACCCAAGTACATCCGAAGTTAGGGATGGAAACGGGAAACCGCGACGCAGCAAGGACCAACACCGGATCAAGGGAAACAGCCCGAAGAGCACGGCAGTCAACGCCGGATTCAAAAGCTCTCGGTAGAATCAGAAAAAGCTGCCCCTCAAAGATAATAGGGACGAGCTACCTAACCTAAACAAAATCTTGGACAAGATATGTCAAATCCACAGTACTCCCGGGAAGCCTGCAAACCATACCCACAGAGATTGTTGGGTCTTCAAGCAATCCGGCAAACTCAACGCCGAACACAAGGGGCTCGACACACCAAGCGAGGACGATGACGAACCCCACAAGCAGAGCACCGGGAAACAAAAGAATTTCCCACAAGAAGTCAAAACAGTAAACTCACTTCACGTGACAAAAGGGAAAAACATAGTGGCGCCTATAGAGATGCGCGCCATACGGTCTATCCCAGACGAGTCCCGCCACTGGTTGTTACAACCAATCACCTTCGACCAACATGACTACTCTAGAAGTATCCACAACGCAGGCTGGACTGCCTTGGTATTAGATCCGATAATTGACGGACTCCACTTTACACAAGTCCTAATGGACGGCGGCAGCAGCTTAAACCTGCTATATCAGGACACAATCCGCAAAATGGGGATAGACCCAACAGCAATTTGCCATAGCAACACTTCCTTTCAAGGGGTAACGCCAGGCCCAGATGCCCATTGTACGGGCTCTCTCCTGCTAGAAGTTATGTTCGGCTCACCCGACAACTTCCGCCGCGAAAAGCTAACCTTCCACATCGCCCCATTTACAAGTAGCTATCAAGCACTCTTTGGGACGCGAAGCTTTCACCGCTTTAACGCAATACCGCATTATGCATCCCTTATACTTAAAATGCCGGTCCACGAGGCATCATCTCATTAAAGGAAATATCGAGTGTCCCTCGGCGCGGAAGATCAGCGGCTGCCTTAACAACCACACACTAAACCGACTTCACTAATCAAAGCACCTAAACAGGTCGTTCAGACCCCGGACATGGCTAGACGAGTCCGGCGTAAACATACAGGGGCTTACTAGCCGCATACCCCCGTTCAAGGGGCTCCGCGCATGTACAACAAAGAGACAATAAAGCTCAATTTTATTCATTTTTTAAATTGTACTTTGTTTATTTAATATAAACGTACATTTTCGCACGATCTTTTTCAACTAAGTTCCTCTCTTTTACAGATGAACACCGTGCTACACCCGTCCAGGATACGGCACAACGGAGACTGGTATGAGACATGCGGTGAGGGACCCGTTCAAGGATTCTTTTAGATTAAGACCAACGTAAACCTTTTTACTGTCTCTTGTTGGTACACATCCCCCGGTTTCTTGCTATAACCGAGGTGGAGGCTGGCGTCTTGGCATTGGCCACGTCAGGATTTTGCGCGTACCTAGACACCAGGGGCTTATTACTAAGGGCGTTGTTCAACCCGTTTTCATAAAGACCGAATACCTTAGGGAGTGTTCGGCGTCGCGAGTTTGGCCTTATATGCATCAGCTCTGAATCATGTCTTTGGTCAAATGTTGGGTTTGCCCGGCTCCTGTGTTTTGCTGCCTTACGTTCCGCTCTATCGGCTAAGGCGGCAGCAGGAGAACTACTCTGATTGTGCCCCGGTTCGGCCAGGCGAGCACCTCAGTAGAGAAAGTCGAAAACTGACTGTCATGATATAGCGTGAGACTGGTCAACCACTCGATGACCCACCGGAATCTTTAGGATTCCTCCGCATTAACGAAGGGCCGTTTCCCGGTCAGCACACACGCGCCCGAATTCGGGCGCGCGGTGCCCCTAGGGGCTATATAGTAGCCCCTTGTCAAACTCCTATGGATAAGTGAAAGTGATAAAGCATTATAGTCCGGTTGCCTAGTTAAGCTGCGCTATCACCTCCTTTATAGGACCAAGGCGTTGGATCAAGTGTGAAAATGCGCCATGCGAACACCCCGCATTATATGCGTAATGTCAAGACTGCCATCTTCAAAGTTATATACACATATACATTAACTGCCGCACATGAGGTATTTTAATTCTTGCAGGCACAAGTATAAAAAGCTTTTATATTCCATCGAAACATTGTTTTACAATAATACATGTTATTGAACATAATATCCTTCGCTGCGTCTCTATTAAGCGAGCGCCTGCAGAACTTCACGAAAATAGTGCTCGACAGGTACTCGGCTCCTGTCCGAATCTTGGGATGCAACGTCGGTGGCCTTCATCTCCGCCCAATATGTCTTGACACGGGCAAGAGCCATCCGCGCAACCTCTACGCATGCTGACCTCTTCATCGCATTGATATGCGCACCGCACCAAGGAACTGCTGCACCAAACTAAAATAACTCTTCGGCTCGGGCCTTTCCGGCCATAGATGACTCACGGCATCCTTCATGGCGAGTCCGGATAACCTATTCAGCTCCGCCCATTCGTCCAAATGCTCGGTTAATGGAAGTGGGCGCCGGATTGTGGAACTGCGACCAAAAAGATTTTCCACTTCATGATCCTGTTAATCTCGAAGTGTTCGGCGCGTCATGCACTTGCCGCCAAGTCGAGATAAGTATCCGCCAGACTCCACAGCCAGTCTAAGCGAGCATATTTAGGATCCCGAACTTCATCCGCAGCATAAAGGGCTTTCGGCGCGATATCTCCGCCCGGCGTAGCTCCCGCTTCATGGCTCTCATTGCAGGCGGGCATCCTTGGCCTCGAGAGTGGCCTTCTCCAGTCCTTCCATTCGCCCGATCTTCTTTTTCAAGAAGCTTGCAGCGGTCGGCAGCATCCTTCAACTTCACAGCCATCTCGGCCATTTCCTTCCTGCTTCGGCAGTGAGCAGCCTGTTCGGCTTTCAGCTCTTTGGCCGCCTTTAAGGCAGCCGCATCACTTTTTCTGGCCTGCTCCTTGGCTCGGGCGAGTTCCGCCCGAAGGTTCTCCATGGCAGCGACACCATCTGCATCAAGCATACAGGTTGTAAGGCACGAACATCAAGCCCCCTTACCAGGTGTCCGCGGATAAATTGCATACCTTGTGACTCGTCAAGCCGCTTGTTGACAAGCGCGATGTCGGCATCCGCCACGTCAAGTTGCCGCTTTAGCTCGGCAAATTCATCAGCCCGGCTAGCCACCGGACACTTCGCCACCTACATAGGAAGAGCGGCATATTATACCTGGGACTATGATCCTCGGTGCGCCGTCATTTTTGACAACGCACCGAGTCTCAGGGGCTACTATCTATACAGTGCGCATCTTTTATATGCGGAACTGTCAAAAGGTGCATCATTTTGCGTACCTCAAAACCTGTCAGTAAACTCCTGACGGCCTCGTGCAACCCGCTCTCCGCGGATGAAATCCTTTCAATCACCGTGCCCATCAATGCACGGTGTTCTTCTGAGATAGACGCTCACCCGAGCAGATCCTTCAGCTCCTCCTACCGTGCACCGGACGGTGCCGGACTCGTCCGATGGCCTTTCTCGAAGGCCGGCCACGGAGGGCTTTGGGGAGCCATACGGCTGCTTTCCGGCCCTGCCGGATTCGGAGAATCCCTCCGTGACGACACCTCAGGGTCGCCCGCCTCGCAAGGCTGTACGGCAAGGCGTTTTGCTCTCCATCATCTCCGGACGAAAATCCCCTGAAGATGAGCTCTACTGAGAAGGGCTGAGATCAGAACTACAAGGTAAAAATTCAGTTATCTTTCTCAGGAATAGAATAGGGATGTCTCTTATTCTAAAACTCCCCTCTCTACTTACGGCTCGTTGGAGGGCTGATCCCCTTGAGGGCACAGTGCGGCCGAGGCATCTCCCGGCGCAGGACCCTCTGGCGAAGATTTCTTCCCCCGCTTTGAGACCATGGTCTCCGGGTCTTCAGAGGCGGTCCTCTTCTTTCCCTGGATGGAGGGATTCTCGATTCCTCCTTTCCTGACAGCCTCCTTCGGGGAGACGGTAGCTTCCTTGTTCCCCCCTTCGCCTTCTTCCAAAGGCGCAACCTCCAGCATCCTGGTTAACACGGGATCCGGCGTGGTCTCGGGGAGGGGGGCTGGACACCT
The DNA here is from genome assembly GCA_021605205.1 of Aegilops longissima. Taxonomy (NCBI): domain Eukaryota; kingdom Viridiplantae; phylum Streptophyta; class Magnoliopsida; order Poales; family Poaceae; genus Aegilops; species Aegilops longissima. The sequence goes on along the minus strand of CM038678.1, from coordinate 645,812,455 downwards.
GATTAGCTTTGCTTTCGCTATCCACTCCTGCTTAAGGGACAACTCTTTTAAAGGGCAATCTTATGATAAATATATGGATAGCGTGTCCGGGTACATGGCTACTTACTTGAGTATCTGGGCGGTTGCAGCTCAGACCTGCGTCCTCGGTCGAGTGCGGACACATTGCTTGTGATTCGAAGAACAATTTGTACATCTCCATGGGTGTTGCGCCCGTAAAGTGTTGGAGAGCTCGTGGTCCCTCCGGATTAAACTCCCACAGGCGGAGGGGGCGGCGTTTGCAGGGCAAAGTGCGGCGAATCAACATGACCCGCGTCACTACGGCCAGGTTGATGTCTCTTTCCAGGAGATCTTGAATGCGGCCCTGCAACAAGGGCACGTCCTTGGACGGCCCCCAGTCAAGTCCTTTATTGACCCATGACGCCAGCTGTGGGGGAGGACCCAAGCGAAAGGCAGGAGGCGCCACCCACTTGGTGCCCCTGGGAGCTGTGATATAAAACCACTCTCATTGCCATAAGCTGAACTCCTCTTGAAAAGAGCCCTCGTGCCATGGAGCGTCATCATTCTTGCTTATAACAGCCCCTCCGCACTCCGCTTGCTGCCCCTTGATCATCTTCGGCTCCACTTTGAAGGTCTTAAGCCACAATCCAAAGTGAGGGGTAATGCGGAGGAAGGCTTCGCACACGACAATGAACGATGAGATGTGGAGGATGGACTCCGGATCCAAGTCGTGAAATTCTAACCCATAATAAAACATGAGCCCCCTCACGAAGGGGTCCGTCGGGAAGCCTAACCCCCCGAAGGAAGTGAGACGCAAACACCACGCTCTCACCAGGCTTGGGAGTGGGAATAACCTTCCCTTGAGCAGGCAGCCTATGCGAAATTTCACCGGTTAAATACCTGGCATCTCTTAGCTTTAACACGTCCTCTTCCATAACGGAGGAAGGCATCCACCAGCCTTGAAGGTCGGGGCCGGACATCATTGAAGGTTCGAAGCGCCTGAATCTGGTGCTTTGGGTGTTGGAACTCGAGGCGAGGGGCGGATTCAATTGAGATTGAAAGAAAGGAGTAGAGCCTTTGTCTCTTTATAAAGAGGTTGAATACCAAGAGCCTTCCCCGTGACCGTTTGGGACTCGCCTTCGATAGAGGAGACGTGCCGACGGGCACGATTGGGTTACCCATGCCCGCATTGATGAGAATCCCGGAATAAGGGGACACGATCTCTGCTTTGACAAGACGTGCCAAGGAAACCGCCTCGCTAAACGCGCTGAGGTGGGACAAGAATCTGATTGAATAAAGGCTTGGCCGTGGTGTGATGTCACACTGCGAGATACATCAGAAGATTGGATTTGTGTAAATATTATTCTCTCTATGGTGGTATGTGGAACTTATTTTGCAGAGCCGGACACTATCCTTGTGTTCAAAATCTTCTATGGAGTATTCGGAGGAGGAACCCGCCTTGCAATGCCGAAAACAATCTGCACGCTGGACTCGTCGTCATTGAAGCCTGGTTCAGGGGCTACTGAGGGAGTCCTGGATTAGGGGGTGTCCGGATGACCGGACTATAACCTTTGGCCGGACTCCCGGACTATGAAGATACAAGATTGAAGACTTCGTCCCGTGTCCGGATGGGACTTTCCTTGGCGTGGAAGGCAAGCTTGGCAATACGGATATGTAGATCTCCTCCCATTTGTAACCGACTCTATGTAACCCTAACCCTCTCCGGTGTCTATATAAACCGGAGGGTTTTAGTCCGTAGGACGAACAACAATCATACCATAGGCTAGCTTCTAGGGTTTAGCCTCTCCGATCTCGTGGTAGATCTACTCTTGTACTACCCATATCATCAATATTAATCAAGCAGGAGTAGGGTTTTACCTCCATCGAGAGGGCCTGAACCTGGGTAAAAACATCGTGTCCCTTGTCTCCTGTTACCATCTGCCTAGACGCACAGTTCGGGACCCCCTACCGAGATCCGCGGTTTTGACACCGATAGGCATCATGATCATTCTTATAACACAACATATATATATATATATATATATATATATATATATATATATATATATATATATATATATATATATATATATATATATATATATTGTCATATGATTTCTTATGCTAAAGTAACAATCTATTCACAATGTCAAGTATGAATCAGAAACTTCATTGAGAACTAACAAACTATCATCTCGGTCATTGAAGCAATTGCAATTTATCATAACATCGTAAATAGTCAATATAAGAGCTTTTCAGCAAGTCCACATACTCAACCATCGTTTAGTCTTTCACAATTGCTAACACTCACGCAATACTTATGGGTATGAAGTTTTAATCGGACACAGAGAAAGATAGGGCCTTATAGTGTTTCCTGCCAACCTTTTACCTCAAGGGTAATGTCAACAATAATAGTTCATGATAACTTACATCCAATTGGATAAATATATCAGGATCTTTCTGTAACGCCCCCGATGCGACTATATCTCCCACGTGTCGAGGCACGACTTAGAGGCATGACCGCATTGAAAGCAATGTCGCAAGTGAGGTAATCTTCACACAACCCATGTAATAAATAAGGGAAAGAGATACATAGTTGGCTTACAGTCGCCACTTCACACAGTACATAAATAAACATCCATCATTCTGAGTACACTCAAGGTCCGACTCACGGAACCAAAATAAAAGAAGATACCCCAACTGCTACACAGATCCCCGATCGTCCCAACTGGGCACCACTACTGATCATCAGGAAAAGACACATAGTAACGACCACGTTCCTCGTCGAACTCCCACTTGAGCTCGGTTGCATCACCTGCACCGCATCGTCGGCACTGCAACTGTTTTGAAGTATCTGTGAGTCACGGGACTCAGCAATCTCACACCGCGAGATCAAGACTATTTAAGCTTATAAGAAGGACAGAGTAGTAAAGTGGAGCTGCAGCAGCGACTAGCATATATGGTGGCTACATTCGCAAAAGAGAGCGAGAAGAGGAGCAAAGCACGGTCGTGAAGCTAGTAGCGATCAAGAAGTGATCCTGAACTACTTACGCCGACATAACTCCAACACCGTGTTCACTTCCGGACTCCACGAGAAGAGACCATCACGGTTACACACGCGTTGATGTGTATTTTATTTGAGGTCAACTTCGGTTTTCTACAACCGACATTAACAAATTCCCATCTGCCTCATAACGCATGGGCACGGCTTTGAAAGATATTACCTGCAGGTGTCCCAACTTAGCCCATTATAAGCTCTCACGGTCAACGAAGGATATTCCTTCTACGGGAAGACCCGATCAATCTCGAATCCCGGACTACAAGACATTTCGACAGAATAAAACAAGACCAGCAAAGCCGCCCGATTGTGCCGACAAATCCCGATAGGAGCTGCACATATCTCGTTCTCGTGGCACATCCGGATGAGCATACGACGGCAACCGAAGATGCCCCAAGTTGCCTCGGGTGGCACCGCAAGTGGTTTAGTTTGGACCAACGCCAGAGGAGCATTGGCCCGGGGTTAAATAAAGATGACCCTCGGGCTCGCGAAACCCGGGGAAAAGGCTTAGGTGGCAAATGGTAAAACCAAAGTTGGGCCTTGCTGGACGAGTCTTATTCAAAGCGAACTGTCAAGGGGTCCCATAAATCACCCAACCGTAAGGAACGCAAAATCAAGGAACATAACACGGTATGACGGAAACTAGGTGGCAAGAGTGGAACAAAACACCTGCATAAGGCCGAGCCTTCCACCCTTTACCAAGTATATAGATGTATTAATTATAGCAGATATATATTGTGATATCCCCAACAAGTAAACATGTTCCAACAAGGAACAACATCTCCATGTTCCAACAAGGAACAAACTTCGCTTCACTCGCAACTAGCAACGCTATAAGAGGGCTGAGCAAAGCGGTAACATAGCCAATCAACGGTTTGCTAGGAAAGGATGGTTAGGGATGACATGGCAATATGGGTGGCATGATATAGCAAGTGGTAGGCATCGCAGCATAGGCATAGCAAAAGAGCGAGCAACTAGCATAGCAAAGATAGAAGTGATTTCGAGGGTATGGTCATCTTGCGCAATGTTCTCAGAGTTGTCGAAAGCTTGATCCTCGTAAGCGTTCTCAACAGGTTCCTCGCTCACGCACTCGCCTCCGGCTCTACCCAAAGCAACAACACAAACAAAGGAACCACAATAAATCACGGTGCAATGCACAATCAACATGATGCAAAACATGACATGATATGCGAGATGTGATATGCAATGCGTATATGCGCCCGGAAGGAAAATGATGAACCAGGCATCAACTTGGCAAACCAAGTATGCCACTGAAAGATGAGATGATTTCGTTGAAATCGATATAAAGATCACCGGAATCGGATGCACGGTTTGCAAATGACAAGCAAAACAAGAATGGCGCAAATCTGCCATTAACAGCATGATGCCACTTAGCAAGCAACAATAAATTAAGCTACTGCACCCAAACGTACCAACAAAGTATATGGCAGTGATCTACACAAGATGCTCGACAAAAGATGAGCACTGAGCTACGGCTAGTTCACATCATAACAGGTTCAAACAAGCATGGCAAAAGTGCACAAAATATCAGGCTGGACATGGCAAAAACAGCATCAGGTTGCAATGTTCAGAGCAGCAAAACTACATGCTACAGGACATTAAAATGGCAAAACAAGGAATGGCATGAATCTACTCAAAGAATAGATCAAAAGTCCCTTACTGACCATAAGCCAAAAAGGATCAGAAAATATAGTAACATCCATATCAATATTGAAAGTTCCGTTAACAGATTCAGCAACATGGCATGTCAAAAACTGATAACAAGTAGGCATGTTTACAAGCTCAATGCACTAACTACAGAGACTTATATGATAAACTAAGCATACATACATCAAGAAGACATGTCATAGAATACATACATGGCAAGAACAATAACATAGCATATATGGATCAACCACAACAACCTTGGCAAAATTGAATAACCTGTAAACAATCTGCCAGGAAACATTTGATAGCGAAAGTAGAGCTCGATTGACTCAAGCTATGGCACTCCATAATTGCAAAAAAAGGCATGGATGGATAGAGCAAGACATGTTTAACAAAACATCCTTACTGAAGTAACTCAAAATATGCATAGATCTCTCGGTATCATCAAGTTAACATGGCATCAAAAATCAGCAAAACAGAGCTGAAATCAGCAACATCAGGACACCTACTTTGCATGCTTGTGCTAGTCACCACATAGACCACAAAAATACATGGCATATACCCCTGGAAAGATGGCATGGCATATTACAAAACACATGTAGGACTCAAATTCATAGGATGCACACATCAATCATGGCAAAAATAACAAAAGTGCAAGTTCTGTTAAGAAACAGAAACTAACATCACATAACCCTCTTCCAACAGCATTTCGGGCATCAAGATGAGCTCAAATGAAAATGGTGCAATGAGATGAAATGATCTACTCTTCGAGGCGAACATTTTGATATATTATACGCGCAAAATGGATCTACAGATGCAAAGATATAGCATGAAGAAAAATGACACAAAATATCATTGATATAAAAAACTTAGTAGAAAAAGGAGGGGGGAGAAGTCAACCGCGGCGCGCGACCCGAGGTCGGATCGGGATCGGCCGAGACGGCGGCGCTGGTGTGATTCGCCGGAGCGCCGGAGGAGAGGAGGCGGGGCCGGGACGACGGAGGTCGCCGGCGAGGTGGTGGGCGGCGGGCGGTGATGGCGCGGCGGATCCGGTGGAGGCGGCGATCGGCGCAAGGTGGCGGCAATGAGCCGGCGCCGACGGCGTGGAGGCGGCGCTGGCGAGAGGCGGCGGCGGCGGCGGGCGGGCGCTTGGGCAAGGCGGCCCGGGCGACGGGACGGAGAATGGGCCGTGTGGCGGCCGTGGCTCATGGGTTCGCTGCGGCGCATGGAGGCGCATGACGTGGCGGCCTCCCACTGGCTGCGGGCGGCGGCGGGCGGCGTCCGGCGGCGGCGGACGTGTCCGCGGGCGGGACGGATTTTAGGGTTTCGGTGGAATTGATCCGGATTGGAAAGGGGTTTGCTTAAATAGGCATAGAGGGAGCTAGGAGAGTCCAAATGGGGTGTAGTTTTTACCACACGATCGTGATCGAACGACGGAGAGCATGGAAGTGACTTAGATGGGTTATTGGGCTGTTTTGAAGGGTGTTGGGCTGCAACTCAAAAGAGGCCTTTGCGAGAGTGCGGTTAACCGTTGGAGTACCAAACGAGCTCCAAATGACCAAACTTGACCGGTGGTCTACGGGTGGTATACCAAGGCCACTAGACAAACCTCGGTCCATTCCGAGAAGGTTTAGTACCGCACACGGAAAAACGTAAAAGGGACCGCGGGGAGATAGGAGTGCCGGATTGCAAAACGGACAACGGAAAATGCTCGGAATCAAGAGACTAACACGTATGCAAATGCGATGCACATGATGACATGATAAAAATGCATGACATGGACAAAATGCAAAATGAAGAAAACCCAACCACGGAGGGAATATCATATCACAATGCCGAAAATGGCAAGAGTTGGAGTTACAAATATGGAAAGTTGCTTCCGGGGTGTTACAACACTCCACCACTACAAGAGGATCTCGTCCCGAGATCTAGGACTGAAAGAACTCCGGATATTCGGAACGGAGGTGATCCTCGCGCTCCCAGGTAGCTTCTCGGTCGGAATGGTGTGACCACTTCACTTTCAGGAATTTGATTGACTTGTTGCGAGTCTTGCGCTCGGTTTCTTCAAGAATAGCAACGGGGTGCTCATGATAAGAGAGATCTTCTTGAAGGTCAATCTCTTCGAAGTTGATAGTGCGTTCAGGAGTCTTGAAGCACTTGCGAAGCTGTGACACGTGAAACACATCGTGCACATTTGCAAAGTTGGATGGAAGCTCAAGTTGATAGGCGAGATCGCCTCTTTTGCCAATGATCTTGAAAGGACCCACGATCTAGAGGCAAGCTTCCCTTTGATACCGGGCGACGAGTGCCTTTCATTGAGAGACGCGGAGGTAGACATGGTCTCCGATTTCAAAAGCCACATCACGGTGCTTATCATCATAATAGCTTTCCGGCGCGATTATGCGGCTTTGAGATTCTCACGAATGACTTTGCACATTTCTTCGCTTCGTGATCAAGTCATTGCCAAGAAGTTGGCGCTCACTGTCTCGCACCAATTGAGAGGAGTACGGCACTTTTCGCCATAGAGAATTTCGAATGGGGCCTTGCCGAACTCGCTTGGAAGCTGTTGTTGTAGGAGAACTCGCATATGGAAGACAATCTTCCCACTTCATACCGAAGGAAATGACACAAGCCCCGAGCATATCTTCAAGGATTTGATTAACTCGCTCAACTTGGCCACTTGTTTGAGGATGGAAAGCTGTCTTTGAAACGAATGTTGGTGCCCATGGCCTTCAAAAGAATCCCAAAACTTGGAGGTAAAGATGCTGCCACGGTCTGAAGAGATCACTTGTGGAATGCCGCAAGGAGACAATCTCGAGGTGTATAGCTCGCCAACCGAGCTGCTGTGATAGATTCTTTGATAGGAAGAAAATGAGCCACTTTAGTAAGCTTGTCAATTACAACGAAGATAGCATCATTTCCACGCTTGGACTTAGGAAAACCAGTCACGAAGTCCATCTCGATATGATCAAACTTCCATTCTAGAATAGCAAGAGGTTGAAGGAGACCGGCTGGTCTTTGGTGTTCTGCTTTCACTCTTCTGCAGACATCACACTCATTCACGAATTGAGCAATTTCTCGCTTCATTCGAGTCCACCAATATGACTGCTTGAGGTCATGGTACATCTTCGTACTTCCAGGATGAATGGATGGAAGCGAATTGTGAGCCTCGTTCATAATGACTTTTCTCAGATCACCCTTAGGAACCACAATCCGGTCCTCAAAGAAAAGAGTGTCTTTGTCATCAATGTGGAAGCACTTATACTTGAAATGCCCTTGTCGATACCACGTTTCACCTTTTTCACCATGGTATCCGAAGTTGAGCCTCACGAATCTCATCTTCCAAAGTAGGAGATACTATGAGGTTGGCAAGAAAGCCTTGAGGAACAACTTGAAGATTCAGCTTATGGAAAGCTTCACAGAGATCCGGTGGAAGGGCTTGAGGATTAAGCTGTTGCGAGAAGCTTTCCTGCTCAAAGCATCTGCAATGACATTGGCTTTGCCCGGAGTATATTCAATACTTGGGTTGTACTCTTGAATCATTTCGACCCATCGAGTCTGCCTGAGGTTGAGGTTGGGCTGAGTGAAGATGTACTTGAGACTCTTGTGATCGGTGAAAATGTCCACTTTCCTTCCCAACAAGAGATGTCTCCATGTTATCAATGCATGGACAACTGCCGCCAACTCAAGATCGTGAGTGGGGTAGTTCTTCTCGTTGGGCTTCAACTGGCGAGTGGTATAAGCCACAACTCTCTTCTCTTGCATTAACACAGCACCGAGACCTTGAAGAGAAGCATCACAGAAAACTTCAAATGGCTTGGATTCATCAGAGGAGTCAAGGCAGAGCTGTGACGAGTTTCTCTTTGAGGGTATTGAAAGCAACGTCACATTGGGAGACCGACATACTTCACATGCTTCGGAGGAGTTTGGAAAGAGGCTTTGCAATCTTGGAGAAGTTCTCAACGAATCTTCGCAATAACTTGCAAGACCAAGAAAATCATGGAGCTGCTTGACGTTCGAGGAGGTTCCCAATTCACAATTGCGGACACCTTCTCGAGATTAACATGATGCCCTTGGCGGAGATGATATGACCAAGATAAAGCACTTCATCAAGCCAAAATTCACATTTGGAGAACTTAGATAGAATTGATACTCTCGAGCTTGTCTAGCACCAATCGCAAATGTTTGGCATGATCCTTCTTATTCTTGGAGAAGACCAAAATATCATCAAGATAGACCAAAACGAATTCATTGGTGTAGGGGTTGAATATGAAGTTCATCATCCGAGAGAATGTAGGAGGAGCATTGACAAGGCGAAAGACATGACAAGATATTCATAAGAACCAAAGCTTGTTCGAATCTGTCTTGGGAATATCTTGTTCACGAATGCGAACTGATGATAACCCATCTGAAGGTCAAGCTTGGAGAACACTTTAGCACCTTTGAGTTGCTCGAAAATCTCATTGATGTTGGGAAGTGGATACTTGTTCTTGATTGTCTTCTTATTCAATGGACGGTAATCGACGAAAGTCGGTCCGCGCCATCCTTCTTCGGACAAAAGAACACCACAACCCCAAGGAGATGAACTCGGTCCGATCAAACCCAGACGCTCTTGTTCATCGAGCTGCTTCTTCAATTCCTTCAGCTCATCAGGTCCAAGCTTGTATGGGACGCTTGCAAACGGGTTCGATGCGGGCTCAAGATCGATAACGAACTCAAGCGGCCGATGAGGAGGCATACCCGAAGCTCTTACCGAAAGACATCTTGGTACTCACAAACGATGGAATCGAGAGATAGCATCCAATTCGCCCTTCTCATTGAGAGAAAACAACCGAATGGTTTCATCACGAGCGGCATAGATGATCACATCATTAGAAGAGTGAGTCAATTGAATTTCCCTGGCAGCACAATCAAGCTGAGCTTTGTGCTGATAAAGCCAGTCCATTCCGAGAATAAGATCAATATCCGAGTCACCGAGAACAACTGGTTTAGAAAGAAATCTATAATCGCCCATCTTGATACCAACATTCAGAACCAAAACTCGAGAAGTCATCTGCTTACCCGGGGACACAATCTTCAACGGAATAGGAATCTTTTCTGTCACCAACTCATGCTTGGCAACAAAAGGTCTCGAAATGAAAGAAAGCGATGCACCAAAGATCAAATAAGACTTTTGCAGAATATCATTAACAAGAAGATTACCCATGATCACATGAAGAATCCTCCGCTTGAGCTGCATTCATCATATTGACCTTGGCATGCTTTGGATTATGCTTGACCTTTGCATTGCTGGAAGATTTCACGGAGGAGGAGGCGAAGGCGCCTCTGGTTGAAGCATTTGTTCGCATAGTGACCTTCTCACGACATTTGTTGCAAGTCACCTCGGAGAGCGGACGGTGGTAAGGAGCACTTGACCTTGGAGCTTGAGAATTAGACTTGTTACGATAGCTTGGGTTGGGTGGGTGGGAAGATCCACGCCACCTGAGTTCTTCTGCGATAAGGCCGACGGAACGGAGGAGGAGGAAGGTAGAACTTGCTGCTTAGCTGCCACTTGAGAGGAAGAAGAAGACTGAACTGCATCCCTGATTCTCTTCTTAGAGGCCTCACATTTGAGCTGGGCAGCTTCTTGCTTGAGTGCCATGTTGTAGAATTCATCATACTTATCTGGCTCAAAAAGCACAAGAGCTAATTGCAGATCTTCTCTCAGACCACCTCTGAATTGATAGATCATACTCTTTTCATCAGGTACGTCTTGCTTAGCAAAATGAGCGAGCTTCTGGAACTGGATATTGTATTGATAGACAGACATGTTGCCCTGCTTGAGATTGCGGAACTCCTCACGCTTGCTCTCAACAACACTTTTCGGAATGTGGTGAGCTCTGAAATAACGGCGAACTCATCCTGTAATGACACGACCTCCTCTGGAATCTTTGTATTCTGGTACCACTCAGCAGCTTGATCCTTGAGTTGAAACGATGCAAACTTGACAAAGTCCTCGGTCCGACATTGCTACAATCAAAATGCTTGCAGATGTCCACTAACCAATCGTCGGCGTCGTGGCCTCGACACGTAAACCGAAAGACTTCGCTGATTAGCGAGGAACCGACCGAGAGTAGCAAAGTGCGGCTGATTGTTGCCTTGACCTTGATTTCCTTGATTGCCTTGCCCTGAGTACGTTCTTGCAAGAGCTGCAAAATCATCGAGCATTGGCATTGGTGGCTGCCATGATAGCTTGCCGAGGCCTCCGGAGGCGGAGGTGGAGGTGGAGGTTCGTGATCCCCATCATTGCGATCCGGATTCAGAGCGTTGGCGGAGCCATCTGAAGAGGGTGACATCCTTAGTCCTTTGATAGACAAATAGATAAGTAGAATCAGCGGATAGAAATTGCAACATATAGTCTTCACAATAAACATTCGAACAAGAATGAACGAATGAATTCCAAAGTTAATCATCACACGTCCATTAAGGTGAGAAGCCACCTAGATAAAGATATGGAAACAACATCATCTTAGAAACAAATCGAATATCACAACTGAAAACAAATGATTGGCTTCTAGAATGAGCGGAACAAACACATGATAGAGATTTCGCCCAAAGTGTTCGTGGTGGGGCCCACGGACACGACGTATAGCGGACGTCACGAATGACAAACAAGGCGTCCCGAATCAGCATAGCCAAGGATTCTTTAAGACGTCCGCGACCATGTAGAATCGACCGTGAATGGGCGGACCACTAGACGTTGAACCCCAATCTCAAATCATACATCCATCGGAAAGAAATCACGTAAGCTACTAGAATTCCCACCTATAAACTCCCGAAACTTTCTGGTTATGCAATCTGGTGTTGGGGATCAGGGACACAAAATATATCACCCAAACTAACAATACCTAGATCCATTGTATCCATCCGTCAACACATAACCAAGAAATCCTCGGAAATCGTGTACCTCGACCTTCAAAAAACATCCGTTATACAAGTCATGGCAATACTCCCTTTTCGCCTCGAAGATTGGGCTATCGGGTTATCTCACCAACAACTTCACAAAAGAGATTTCGATGTCGGCAAAACTCGGTATTCCGAGAATCAGCGATAAAATTGTGACGACAACACCTCGGAGCTCAACTCCTCGGGACACCGCCACAACCCCTAAATGTCGAGGCACCAAGAACAATGTTCTCGTCACAAAACCATCGGAACGATTCCAAGATACCCACGTGATCCTAAATTTTTTTGTGAAATTTGAGAAGAGGAGAGTCAAAACTCTCGTCGGGATACCTCACCGAGCGACGAAGGACTGGGAAGTAAAAAGAATCCTACTCTCCGATATATATAATCCTAAGACTCAAAACATTTTCCATTCTAGACTCAACAACGCCAACAAACAATCAAGTAGGGGCTCCTAAGTCGGGAAGGCTCGATTACCAACTTGTAACGCCCGATGCGGCTATATCTCCCGTGTCGAGGCACGACTTAGAGGCATAACCGCATTGAAAGCAATGTCGCAAGTGAGGTAATCTTCACACAACCCATGTAATAAATAAGGAAAGAGATACATAGTTGGCTTACGATCGCCACTTCACACAGTACATAAATAAACATCCATCATTGAGTACACTCAAGGTCCGACTACGGAACCAAAATAAAAGAAGATACCCCAAATGCTACACAGATCCCCGATCGTCCCAACTGGGCACCACTACGATCATCAGGAAAAGACACATAGTAACGACCACGTTCCTCATCGAACTCCCACTTGAGCTCGGTTGCATCACCTGACCGCATCGTCGGCACTGCAACTGTTTTGGAAGTATCTGTGAGTCACGGGACTCAGCAATCTCACACCGCGAGATCAAGACTATTTAAGCTTATAGGAAGGACAGAGTAGTAAAGTGGAGCTGCAGCAAGCGACTAGCATATATGGTGGCTACATTCGCAAAAGAGAGCGAGAAGAGGAGCAAAGCACGGTCGTGAAGCTAGTAGCGATCAAGAAGTGATCCTGAACTACTTACGCCGACATAACTCCAACATCGTGTTCACTTCCGGACTCCGCCGAGAAGAGACCATCACAGTTACACACGCGTTGATGTGTATTTTATTTGAGGTCAACTTCGGTTTTCTACAACCGACATTAACAAATTCCCATCTGCCTCATAACGCGGGCACGGCTTTGAAAGATATTACCTGCAGGGTGTCCCAACTTAGCCCATTATAAGCTCTCACGGTCAACGAAGGATATTCCTTCTACGGGAAGACCCGATCAATCTCGGAATCCGGACTACAAGACATTTCGACAACAATAAAACAAGACCAGCAAAGCCGCCCGATTGTGCCGACAAATCCCGATAGGAGCTGCACATATCTCGTTCTCGTGGCACATCCGGATGAGCGATACGACGGCAACCAAGATGCCCCAAGTTGCCTCGGGTGGCACCGCAAGTGGTCTAGTTTGGACCAACGCTCGAGGAGCATTGGCCCGGGGTTAAATAAAGATGACCCTCGGCTCGCGAAACCCGGGAAAAGGCTTAGGTGGCAAATGGTAAAACCAAAGTTGGGCCTTGCTGGACGAGTATTATTCAAAGCGAACTGTCAAGGGGGTCCCATAAATCACCCAACCGTAAGGAACGCAAAATCAAGGAACATAACACGGTATGACGGAAACTAGGGTGGCAAGAGTGGAACAAAACACTGCATAAGGCCGAGCCTTCCACCCTTTACCAAGTATATAGATGTATTAATTATAGCAGATATATATTGTGATATCCCCAACAAGTAAACATGTTCCAACAAGGAACAACATCTCCATGTTCCAACAAGGAACAAACTTCACTTCACTCGCAACTAGCAACGCTATAAGAGGGCTGAGCAAAGCGGTAACATAGCCAATCAACGGTTTGCTAGGAAAGGATGGTTAGGGCTGACATGGCAATATGGGTGGCATGATATAGCAAGTGGTAGGCATCGCATCATAGGCATAGCAAAAGAGCGAGCAACTAGCATAGCAAAGATAGAAGTGATTTCGAGGGTATGGTCATCTTGCTCGCAATGTTCTCGAGTTGTCGAAAGCTTGATCCTCGTAAGCGTTCTCAACAGGTTCCTCGCTCACGTACTCGTCTCCGGCTCTACCCAAAGCAACAACACAAACAAAGGAACCACAATAAATCACGGTGCAATGCACAATCAACATGATGCAAAACATGACATGATATGCGAGATGTGATATGCAATGCGTATCGCGCCCGAAGGAAAATGATGAACCAGGCATCAACTTGGCAAACCAAGTATGCCACTGAAAGATGAGATGATTTCGTTGAAATCGATATAAAGATCACCGGAATCGGATGCACGGTTTGCAAATGACAAGCAAAACAAGAATGGCGCAAATCTGCCATTAACAGCATGATGCCACTTAGCAAGCAACAATAAATTAAGCTACTGCACCCAAACGTACCAACAAAGTATATGGCAGTGATCTACACAAGATGCTCGACAAAAGATGAGCACTGAGCTACGGATAGTTCACATCATAACAGGTTCAAAGAAGCATGGCAAAAGTGCACAAAATATCAGGCTGGACATGGCAAAAACAGCATCAGGTTGCAATGTTCAGAGCAGCAAAACTACATGCTACATGACCTTAAAATGGCAAAAAAAGGCATGGCATGAATCTACTCAAAGAATAGATCAAAAGTCCCTTACTGACCATAAGCCAAAAAGGATCAAAAAATATAGTAACATCCATGTCAATATTGAAAGTTTCGTTAACAGATTCAGCAACATGGCATGTCAAAAACTGATAACAAGTAGGCATGTTTACAAGCTCAATGCACTCACTACAGAGACTTATATGATAAACTAAGCATACATACATCAAGAAGACATGTCATAGAAGAAATACATGGCAAGAACAATAACATAGCATACATGGATCAACCACAACAACCTTGGCAAAATTGAATAACCTGTAAACAATCTGCCAGGAAACATTTGATAGCAAAAGTAGAGCTCGATTGACTCAAGCTATGACACTCCATAATTGCAAACAAAGGCATGGATGGATAGAGCAAGACATGTATAACAAAACATCCTTACTGAAGTAACTCAAAATATGCATAGATCTCTCGGTATCATCAAGTTAACAAGGCATCAAAAATCAGCAAAACAGAGCTGAAATCAGCAACATCAGGACACCTACTTTGCATGCTTGTGCTAGTCACCACATAGACCAAAAAAATACATGGCATATACCCATGGAAAGATGGCATGGCATATTACAAAACACATGTAGGACTCAAATTCATAGGATGCACACATCAATCATGGCAAAAATAACAAAAGTGCAAGTTCTGTTAAGAAACAGAAACTAACATCACATAGCCCTCTTCCAACAGCATTTCGGGCATCAAGCTGAGCTCAAATGAAAATGGTGCAATGAGATGAAATGATCTACTCTTCGAGGCGAACATTTTGATATATTATACGCGCAAAATGGATCTACAGATGCAAAGATATAGCATGAAGAAAAATGAAACAAAGTATCATTGATATAAAAAACTTAGTAGAAAAGGAGGAGAAGTCAACCATGGCGCGCAACCCGAGGTCGGATCGGGATCGGCCGAGGGCGGCGGCGCTGGGCGCGGTTTCGCCGGAGCGCCGGAGGAGAGGAGGCGGGCGGGGACGACGGAGGCTGCCGGCGAGGTGATGTGCGCGGGCAGTGGTGGTGGCGCTGGCGGGATCCGGTGGAGGCGGCGACCGCGCAAGGTGGCGGCAGCAAGGCCGCCGGACGGCGTGGAGGCGGCTGGCGAGAGGCGGCGGCGGCCGGGCGGGGCGGGCGCGCTTGCTGGCAAGGCGGGCGGCGACGGGACGGAGGGCCAGGAAGTGTGGGCTCTCGGGCCTTGGCGGCGCTGTGAGGCGCAGGTTGACGTGGCGCCTCCCACTGGCTGCGGGCGGCGGGCGAAGTGTCCGCGGCGGCGGACGTGTCCGGGTGCGGGACGGATTTTAGGTTTCGGGGTGGAATTGATCCGGATTGGAAAGGGGTTTGCTTAAATAGGCATAGAGGGAGCTAGGAGAGTCCAAATGGGGTGTAGTTTTCGCCCACACGATCGTGATCGAACGACGGAGAGCATGGAAGTGACTTAGATGGGTTATTGGGCTGTTTTGAAGGGGTGTTGGGCTGCAACTCAAAAGAGGCCTTTGCGAGAGTGCGGTTAACCGTTGGAGTACCAAACGAGCTCCAAATGACCCGAAACTTGACCGGTGGTCTACGGGTGGTATACCAAGGCCACTAGACAAACCTCGGTCCATTCCGAGAAGGTTTAGTACCCGCACACGGAAAAACGTAAAAGGGACCGCCGGGGGAGATAGGAGTGCCGGATTGCAAAACGGACAACGGGAAAAATGCTCGGAATCAAGAGACGAACACGTATGCAAATGCGATGCACATGATGACATGATAAAAAATGCATGACATAGACAAAATGCAAAATGAAGAAAAACCCAACCACGGAGGGAATATCATATCACAATGCCGAAAATGGCAAGAGTTGGAGTTACAAATATGGAAAGTTACTTCCGGGGTGTTACACTTTCCAACACAATGTGCTGGCCAAAGGATAAAGATAGGCCATGACTCTTCTATAAGGTATAAGACAAGAATAAAAGATAGGCCCTTCGCAGAGGGAAGCAGAGGTTGTCATATGCTTTTATGGTTGGATGCACAAAACCTTAATGCGAAAGAACGTCACTTTATATTGCCACTTGTGATATGGACCTTTATTATGCAGTCCTTTGCTTTTATTTATTCCACATCACAAGGTCGTATAAAGCTTATTTTCTCCACACTAATAAATCATACATATTTAGAAAGCAATTTTTATTGCATGCAACAATGACAACTTACTTGAAGGATCTTACTCAATCCATAGGTAGATATGGTGTACTCTCATGGCAAAACTGGGTTTAAGGATATTCAAAAGCACAAGTAATATCTCTACTTGGTGCAAATAATTTGGCTAGCATGAGGGGGAAAGGCAAGCTCAACATGTTGGACGATCCATGACAATATACTTTATTTCGGATATAAGAAAACATATGTTGTCTTCCTTGTCCAACATCAACTCTTTAGCATGTCATATTTTAATGAGTGCTCACAATCATAAAAGATGTCCAAGATAGTATATTTATATATGAGAACCTCTCTTTCTTTATTACTTCCTATTAATTGCAACGATGACCAAAACTATGTTTGTCAACTCTCAACATCTTTTATTCATCATACTCTTTATATGTGAAGTCATTACTCTCCATAACATCAATACGATCTCTTTATTTCTTTTTATTCTTTCTTTTATTCCCTCAGGATCATAGCAAGATAATCAAGCCCTTGACTCAAAACTAATCTTTATTACATATAGCTCACGGACTCGATTACATAGAAGGACCATAAAGCAAAACTCAAAACTAGATCATACTAAAACTTTATTCTACTATATCAAGATATTACCAAAAGGATCGAACTAAGAAAAATGTAACGATAGGAGTGTGATGGTGATACGATACCGGGGAACCTCCCCCAAGCTTGGCAGTTGCCAAGGTGAGTGCCCATATCCATGTGATTATATCTCTTTCTTCGGAGGTGGTGGAGATGGTGATGATGTAGGCTTGTCGTCCATCTTCCAAGGCATAGGCTCACCTTCATAGAAGGATGTCGAGTCTCCGGGATCCTAAAATCTGCAGCCAAACTCATCCTCTTGAATCTATATTCATACTCACAGTTTTGGTTTTGCAGGTCATAGATCTGGGCTTGGAGGTGCTCGATTTTTTCGTGAAGCTTGAACATGGTCTCCCCAATGTTCTTGGCATCCAGTGAACTCTGCGATCATCATGTGGTTGGCGTTGAGTCCGCGTTCCACCATCCCCTGGCACTTGAAAACTTGTTGCTCCATTGCTTCGAGTCTTGTTTCCACGCTTCTGGTCCTCCTTGGTCCCTCGACATCGCGGATGTGCAGCAACCCATCACGCATCTCAATTGTTTGAGGGTGTTGCAGCACCTCCGTGAGGTAGGGATTGATAACCTTCTCGAAGAACTTGTCCTTGGGGGCGCTTGAAGACGTCATGGTGATCTAGATCTGTCAGAAAAACAGCTCGAAACAAAAATAGAGGATATTTGTGTGGTACGGTGGTCAAAACCTTTGGGAGATTATATAATGAATTTTTACCGAACAAAAGAAGTATCGTGCAAGAAAACGGAGTCTGGAGAGCACACGAGGTGCCCACGAGGCAGGGGGACGCGCCCTCCACCCTCGTGGATGCCTTGTGTCCTTCCCGGACTACTTCTTATTTTCCTATTTTCTTAAATATTCCAAAACGGAGAAAATAACCATTAGAACTGTTTTGGAGTCGGTCTACTTACCGTACCTCATACCTATTCCTTTTCGGCGTCTGAAACGTTCTGGAAAGTGTCCCTTATGTATTCCTCCGGGGTTACGGTTTCAATAACATTAGTTTCAACATTTATGGGATTACCTGAGATATAATGTTTGATTCTTTGACTGTTCACCACCTTCGGATTTGTGCCTTCGAAGTTGTTGGTTTTTATGGCACCGGAACGATAGACCTCCTCGATAACGTAAGGCCCTTCCCATTTAGAGAGAAGTTTTCCTGCAAAAAATCTTAGACGAGAGTTGAATAGCAACACATAATCACCTACATAAAACTCACGCTTTTGTATCCTTTTGTCATGCCATCTTTTAACTTTTTCTTTAAACAATTTGGCATTCTCATAAGCTTGGGTTCTCCATTCATCAAGTGAGCTAATGTCAAATAGCCTCTTCTCACCGGCAAGTTTGAAATCATAATTGAGCTCTTTAATGGCCCAATATGCCTCATGTTCTAGTTCGAGAGGTAAGTGACATGCTTTTCCATAAACCATTTTATACGGAGACATACCCATAGGATTTTTATATGCAGTTATGTAGGCCCACAATGCATCATCAAGTTTCTTGGACCAATTCTTTCTAGATCTTTTAACAGTCTTTTGCAAAATTAATTTGAGCTCTCTATTACTAAGTTCTACTTGACCACTAGACTGCAGGTGATATGGAGATGCAATTCTATGATTAACATCATACTTAGCAAGCATTTTAGGAAAAGCACCATGAATAAAATGTGAACCACCATCAGTCATTAAATATCAAGGGACTCCAAACCTCAGAAAAATAACTTCTTTAAGCATCTTAATAGAGGTGTTATGATCAGCACTACTAGTTGGAATAGCTTCTACCCACTTAGTAACGTAATCAACAACAACTAAAATATGTGTATACCCATTAGAGGAAGGAAACGGTCCCATATAATCAAAGCCCCAAACATCAAATGGTTCAATAACAAGTGAATAATTCATAGGAATTTCTTGATGTTTACTAATATTACCGATTCTTTGACATTTATCACAAGACAAGACAAACTTACGAGTGTCTTTGAAAAGAGTAGGCCAATAAAAACCAGACTGCAATACCTTATGTGCAGTTCTATCTCCAGCGTGGTGTCCTCCATAAGCCTCGGAGTGACACTTGCGTAGGATCTGTTCCTGTTCATGCTCTGGTACACAACGTCTAATAACACCATCTACTCCTTTATAAAGGTGTGGGTCATCCCAGAAGTAATATCTTAAATCATAGAAAAACTTTTTCTTTTGCTGGTATGTGAAACTAGGTGGTATATATTTAGCAACAATATAATTAGCATAATCAGCATACCATGGAGCAGTACGAGAAACATTTATGACAACTAATTGTTCATCAGGAAAGCTATCGTCAATAGGTAGTGGGTCATCAAGAACATTCTCTAACCTAGACAAGTTGTCTGTAACGGGGTTCTCAGCTCCCTTTCTATCAATAATATGCAAATCAAATTCTTGTAGCAAGAGAACCCATCTAATAAGTCTGGGTTTTGCATCTTTCGTTTCCATAAGATATTTAATAGCAGCATGATCAGTGTGAACTGTTACTTTAGAATCAACAATATAAGGTCTGAACTTATCACAAGAAAATACAACTGCTAAAAATTCTTTTTCAGTAGTAGCATAATTTCTCTGGGCACTGTCTAGAGTTTTACTAGCATATTGAATAACATTTAATTTCTTATCAACTCTTTGTCCTAGAACAGCACCTACAGCATAATCACTAGCATCACACATAATTTCAAAGGGTAAATTCCAATCAGGAGGCTGAACAATAGGTGCAGAAATCAAGGCTTTCTTAAGTATTTCAAATGCTTCTACACAATCATCATCAAAGACAAAAGGAATATATTTTTGTAAGAGATTAGTCAGAGGCCTAGAAATTTTTGAGAAGTCTTTAATGAACCTCCTATAAAAACCGGCATGACCAAGGAAACTTCTTATACCTTTAATGTCCTTAGGACACGCCATCTTTTCGATAGCAACAACTTTAGCTTTATCAACTTCAATACCTCTTTCAGAAATTTTATGCCCCAAGACAATACCTTCATTAACCATAAAGTGGCACTTCTCCCAATTCAAGACAAGATTAGTTTCTTCACATCTCTGCAAAACTCGTTCAAGGTTGCTTAAGCAATCTTCAAAAGAGGATCCATAAACGGATAAATCATCCATGAAAACCTCAACAATCTTTTCAGAAAAGTCAGACAATATAGCCATCATACATCTTGAAAGGTAGCAGGTGCATAAACCAAAAGGCATACGTCTATAAGCAAAGGTACCGAAAGGGCAGGTAAAAGTGGTCTTTTCTCGATCATCTTTTGACACAGGTATTAGAGAAAAAACAGAATAACCATCTAGAAAGCAAAAATGTGTATGTTTGGATAATCTTTCTAGCATTTGATCAATAAAAGGTAAAGGGTAATGATCCTTTTTAGTAGCTTTATTTAATTTGCGAAATAAATTACCATTCTATAACCTGTAACAATTCTTTGTGGGATCAATTCATCTTTATCATTAGGAACAACAGTAATACCTCCCTTCTTAGGGACACAATGGACATGACTTACTCACTGACTATCAGCAACAGGATAAATTATACCTGCCTCCAAAAGCTTTAGTATTTCTTTTCTTACCACTTCTTTCATCTTAGGATTTAACCGTCATTGGTGATCAACAACCGGTTTAGCGTCTTTCTCCAATTTTATTTTGTGCTGGCATAGAGTGGGACTAATGCCCTGAAGATCATCAATAGTATATCCAATAGCAGCATGGTGCTTCTTCAGAGTTTTCAATAATTTCACTTCTTCTTGCTCTGAAAGGTTAGCACTAATAATAATAGGATATATCTTCTTTTCATCAAGATAAGCATATTTAAGAGCATCAGGTAATGGTTTAAGCTCAAACATGGGATCACCCTTGGGTGGAGGAGGATCCCCTAAAATTTCAACAGGCAAGTTGTGTTTCAGAATAGGCCCCTGTTTAAAGAATACTTCATCTATTTCCCTTCTTTCATTCATAAACATATCATTTTCATGGTCTAGCAAAAATTGTTCTAAAGGATCGTTAGGAGGCACGACAATAGAAGCAATACCAATAATTTCATCTTTACTAGGCAATTCTTTATCATGGGGTTGTCTACGGAATTTAGCAAAATTAAAATCATGAGACATATCCCCTAATCCAATAGTAACAACATCCTTTTCGTAGTCTATCCTAGCATTAATAGTATTCAAGAAGGGTCTACCAAAAATAATGGGACAAAAGTTATCTTGTGGGGAAGCAAGAACAAGAAAATCAGTAGGATATTTAATTTTCCCACACAAGACTTCAACATCTCTAACAATCCCAACGGTGAGATAGTATCTCTATTGGCAAGCTTAATAGTAACATCAATATCTTCTATCTCAAAGAAAAGCAATATCATGCATAATTTCTTCAGATAAAGAATAAGGTATTGCATCGACACTAGCACCCATATCACATAAACCATGATAGCAATGATCTCCTATTTTAACAGAAACAACAGGCATGCCAACAACAGGTCTATCTTTACCCTTAGTATCGGGTCTAGCAATTCTAGCAACTTCATCACATAAGTAAATAACATGCCCATCAATATTATCATCCAAGAGATCTTTAACCATAGCAATACTAGGTTCAACTTTAATTTGCTCAAGGGGTGTAGGTGTTCAGTATTACCCTTACGAACCACAGTTGAAGCTTTAGCATGATCTTTTATTCTAACAGGGAAAGGTGGTTTCTCAATATAAGCAGTAAGAACAACAGGATCAACATTATAAGTGATAGTCTTTTCTTCAACTTTAATAGGTTCAGCTACTTTTACTTCAATGGGAGGATGATATTTAAACCACTTATCCTTAGGGAGATCAAGATGAGTAGCAAATGATTCACAGAAAGAAGCTACTATCTCAGAGTCAAGTCCATATTTAGTGCTAAATCCACGGAAAACATCGGTATCCATAAAAGATTTAACACAATCAAACTTAGGTTTTATACCTGACTCCTTACCTTCTCAAGATCCCAATCTTCAGAGTTGCGTTTAATTCTTTCCAATAAATCCCATCTGAATTCAATAGTCTTCATCATAAAAGAGCCAGCACAAGAAGTATCGAGCATGGAGCGATTATTGAGAGAAAGCCGAGCATAAATTTTTTGAATAATAATTTCTCTTGAGAGCTCATGATTGGGGCATGAATATAACACTGACTTAAGCCTCCCCCAAGTTTGAGCGATGCTTTCTTCTTCGCGAGGCCAAAAATTATATATATAATTACGATCACGATAAACAAGATGCATAGGATAAAACTTCTGATGACATTCTAATTTCAATCGGTTGTAGTTCCATGATCCCATATCATCACATAGCCTAAACCATGTCAATGCCTTTCCCTTCAAAGATAAAGGGAAGACCTTCTTCTTGATAACAACCTCGGGCATACCTGCAAGCTTAAATAATCCACAAACTTCATCCACATAGATTAGGTGCAAATCGGGATGCAATGTTCCATCTCCTGTAAAAGGATTATCTAGAAATTTCTCTATCATACCCGAAGGAATTTCAAAGTAAACATTTTCAGTAGGTTCAGTAGGTTGAGGAGCAACTCTTTTCTCTACTGGTTGGGGTGAAGATACCCCGAACAAGCCCCTCAAAGGATTACTTTCCATAGTAACAAGTGACCTTAAATTTCAGCACACTATACAAATTTTTCCTTATCAAATTCCACTTACCAAAGGCGCTTCACTCCCCGTCAACAGAGCCAGAAAAGAGTCTTGATGACCCACAAGTATAGGGGATCTATCGTAGTCCTTTCGATAAGTAAGAGTGTCGAACCCAACGAGGAGCAGAAGGAAATGATAGGCAATTTTTAGTAAGGTATTTTCTGCAAGCACTGAAATTATCGGTAACAGATAGTTTTGTGATAAGGTAATTTGCAACGGGTAACAAGTAATGAAAGTAAATAAGGTGCAGCAAGATGGCCCAATCCTTTTTGTAGCAAAGGACAAGCCTGGACAAACTCTTATATAGAGAAAAGCGCTCCTGAGGACACATGGGAATTATCGTCAAGCTAGTTTTCATCACGCTCATATGATTCGCGTTCGTTACTTTGATAATTGATATGTGGGTGGACCGGTGCTTGGGTACTTCCCTTCCTTGGACAAGCATCCCACTTATGATTAACCCCTCTTGCAAGCATCCGCAACTAGAAAAGAAGTACTAAGGTAAACCTAACTGTCGGTGTCAAAACCGGCAGATCTCGGGTAGGGGGCCCCGAACTGTGCGTCTAGGCGGATGGTAACAGGAGACAAGGGACACAATGTTTTTACCCAGGCCCGGGCCCTCTCGATGGAGGTAATACCCTACTCCTGCTTGATTAATATTGATGATATGGGTAGTACAAGAGTAGATCTACCACGAGATCAAGGAGGCTAAACCCTAGAAGCTAGCCTATGGTATGATTTTTGTTCGTCCTACGGACTAAAACCCTCCGGTTTATATAGACACCGGATAGGTTAGGGTTACACAGAGTCGGTTACAATGGTAGGAGATCTACATATCCGATCGCCAAGCTTGCCTTCCACGCCAAGGAAAGTCCCATCCGGACATGGGACGAAGTCTTCAATCTTGTATCTTCATAGTCTTGGAGTCCGCCGTGATGATAGTTCGCTATCCAGACACCCCTAGTCCAGACTCCTCAAGAGTCCCTGAACCAGGCTTCAATGCCGACGAGTCCGCGCGCATATTGTCTTCGGCATTGCAAGGCGGGTTCCTCCTCCGAATACTTCATAGAAGGTTTTGAACACAAGGATAGTGTCCGGCTCTGCAAAACAAGTTCCACATACCACCGTAGAGAGAATAACATTTGCACAGATCTGCTGACGTATTCCGCGGCGTGACATCACACCACGACCAGACCTTTGTATGAATCATTTTTTACGTTCCACCTTAGTGCGTTTAGCGAGGCGGTTTCCTTGGCACGTCTTATCAAAGCATAGATCATGCCCCCTTATTCCGGGATTCTCATCAATACGGACGTGGGTAACCATCCGCGCCATTGATTACGGTGCTTGGGAGATAAGCGAGTTTTACCAGGCTGGTGGGGGACGTATAACTCCGTCCGTCCATATAAGGGGATAAGGATCCACCTTTTCACCTACGCCTTCTTCCTCCTTTGCTTATCCATTTCCGCGCACTCGAGCTCCAGCGCCCAAGTTCGCACATCCACCTCAACCTTCTCCAACCATGTCCGGAGCGGGAGGCAGGTGGATGGCCTACTCCGTCACGGAGGGGCACATCGCAAGACTGCGGGAGGCCGGATATTTGTCCGGCGACATCGCGCACAGGCTGCCCGACGCGGGGCAGCTCATTCCAACCCCCAGGCCCCATGAGAGGGTGGTATTTCTCCCCCACTTCCTCCACGGACTAGGTTTTCCACTTCACCCATTTGTCCGGGGGCTCATGTTCTACTACGGCCTGGACTTCCACGAATTGGCCCCGAATTTCATCCTCAACATCTCGGCGTTTATCGTCGTGTGCGAGGCCTTCCTCTGCATCCAGCCCCACTTCGGCCTATGGCTGAAGATCTTCAACGTCAGGCCGAAGGTTGTGGGCGGCCGTCAAGCGGAGTGCGGAGGCGCCATGGTTGGCAAGATGGCCAAAGTCCCATGGCTCGAGGGCGCCTTCGTGGAGACAATAAAGGGGTGGCAATCGGGGTGGTTCTACATCACCGAGCCCCGCGACCCCGAATGGGTGGCGGCCCCCAAATTCAGATCTGGCTTCCCCACACGGCTCTCGTCATGGAAAGAGACGGGCCTGATGTGGGGGAATTCGGACGAGACATCTGGACTCCAAACATGCGTCCGAAACCTGGTGGACAAGAATCTTAGGCTTGTCGACGTAATCCAGGTGATGCTCATCCGCCGGATTCTCCCATGCCAACAACGGGCCTTTAATTTGTGGGAGTTCGATCCGCACAAGACCGAACCTTGAGCCGGCTCTTCGACACTACGCACGAAGACGCTCGAAGGTGTTGTTCAAGGGCGCTGAAGCCCCAAACATCCGCTAACAAAGATCGCGGATACAGCTTTCGCGCGTCAAGCCGGCGAGGTAAGTTATTTTACCATTTACGGACTCTTTTTCATAGATTGACTCTATGTGGGATCTAAAACTCCCTAAACTTTGACAGATCTGGCTGAAGACGTCCGGACAGATTAATTGTCCGGCTCCTTTGCCGAAGACCCAGCGGACGCCCGATTGACGGGTTATCGCTCCGCACCCCATGTGGTGCCGGAGAAGAAGGCTAATAAGGAGGCCACGGAACTCAAGGAGCTCCCGACGCCAGTGTTGTCGATTCTGAAGTAGAATCTTCTCTTGAGGACGAGGAGGAGGAAAGAAGCTTCTCCCCAGCCGGGAGGAGCGAAAAGGAAGGCCGCCTAACCGGGAGGCCGGAGGGTCCAAGAAGGGAAGAACCCTTCCTCCGGACTTCTCCACCAACGTCGACAGCGACGAGGAGGATTGGCCAACAAGGGCCAAGCCTCTGGCGAGATCGTAAGTGTCCGGATACCCATGGCCTTTTATTATTACATAGTGTTCTCTGATGTCGAACAATCATGCAGCCCGCCCAAGAGCGAGCTAGCCGCTTTGACGAGCGGGTCCCTGGGTTCGTCGGAAATGGAGAGTAGTTCGCTTCCGACCGCCTCCTCGCCTCACGCTGCGGACGACGCCGAGGCGGTGCCCCAAGGGGGGCTCGGTCAAGAGGAGGTGGCGCAGGAGGCGCCACAAGGCAACCTCCCGGACTCCAGGCGCGTGGGGGGCAAGACCCCCAGGGGCTCTAAGCCCGACCCTTGTCCAGACTCCATGCCGGAACCTTCAGAGGTTCCGGAGTCCGGCAAGCGGTCCCTTCGCAAGAAGGGTAAGATGCCGGTGTCCTCCGTCCAACCGGAGGCACCGAATAGCTTACTGGAGGCGCTTAACAGCGCCTCCATCGAGGAGGAGCACCGCACTGTTATGAGTGCGGTGATCCGGACAGTTCAGTCCGCCAAGAGCAGGCTGACCGAAGCCTGTACCAGCCTTCTAACAGGCTTTGAGGTAAGTTTAGAATATGTAAGAATATTACCACATAGACAGTAGCCCCTAATGCTTAGTTTGGTGTTCGGAAAGAAAAGTCAGACTAAGGATCTAAAAAGATATACGCAGGAGTTTAACATAAGTATGTCAATATGGGAATGCAGGCTGCGCTGCTGACCTCTGCCGCACTGACTGCGGAGGTCAATGCATTGAAGCAGAGCCTCGAGCGGTCCGAGAACGAGCTCGGCCAAGCCAAGAAGCAGCTCGAGGACAAGGAATGTAAGTAGTACCTTATTAAAGAAATACCTTATAGAAAGGTTTAGGTTGCAAAAAATAACAGGAATAACATGGGTACTGCAAGGGCCACGAACGAGGTGGCGACCCTGAAGGAAGCGGTGTCCGTGGCCGAAAGCAAAGCGGCTATGAACGCACCGAGCGAGAGAAGGGGAGGCGCAGCTGGCCAAAGATGCGACAAGAGCTCCAAGCTCGTGGAAAAACACGAGAGTTTGGAGCGTGACTCAAGACTCGAGAGCCCGAGCTCGCCTCAGCTCTTGAGAGTGTCAAAGCTGCTAAGGCCGAGGCCCAAAAGCCCTCCAAGAAATTGAATCATTAAAGAAGATAGCGGCGGGTAAGGCATTCTTTATGCAAAGCAAGCATGTGAAAGTGAATTACCTATTACTTACCCGGATTCGGAGCTCTCCAGGAGCATTCGCAGATTTGCCCCGTAGTGTGTCTGATGCTGCCGCATTCTACCGCGCCAAGGAGGGGAGCTCGACGGAAAAGGTGTTCTGGTCTCAATATGCTGAGGCCGGACATCCGGTGCCCCTGAGCGACCAGCTGAAGCAGCTGGTCGAGCTCCACAAGGTCGCCGAACAGGCCATGAAGGGCCTTATAGCGCGGCTATGGCCATTGGAAGCCATGCCTGGGAGCTACTTCGGCTTAGTGCAGCGGCTGGTGGACGCCTGTCCAAGGA
The DNA here is from genome assembly GCA_021605205.1 of Aegilops longissima. Classification (NCBI taxonomy): domain Eukaryota; kingdom Viridiplantae; phylum Streptophyta; class Magnoliopsida; order Poales; family Poaceae; genus Aegilops; species Aegilops longissima. Next base: position 645,785,214 of record CM038678.1, on the reverse strand, counting down.
TTGAAGTCATCAAGCGCTCCGTCTGCATCGAAGGTGTCCGTCGGGCCCTTGCCCGTGCTAAAGTACACTGGGGCAAGCTGGATGCGGAGAAGCTTGTGACGGACGGGCCACCGAAGGGCAAGGAGCACCGCACGCCCGAAATATACTATGAGGGCCTCCTGAAGGGTGCCCGCTGAATAGCGGATGAGTGTTCCGAAGATGTAATTTTTGAATAGACTCGCATTTGTTATCATGTACGCTGAAAACTTGTTCATATGCGCTAAGCAACGCTTGTTAATTTAAAATATTACCTTCTATGCGACCGTTTATCAAATTTGAGAGATGGCAAGTCATTGGCTTCAGCCCCCATGCCACGAGTCTTTGGGGTGTTGGGATAAACTTGAGCACTCTTGTTCCCATTCTTGGGTCCATCTAGGAGGCGCCAACACAACGTAACAAGGCAACCGGACTTATAATGCTTGAACACTCTCACTTAGCCATAGTATTCTATAATTTTAAATTTCGTGAAGCCCCTAGTATTCGGAAGACCGAGTTCGGGCTCTATCCACGCCTTGGCCGGACAGTTCCGGTTCCTCGCTCTATGCGGCATAAGTCTTTAGGGACCCGAAAAAACCTCTCGAACAGCGACCGACTCTCGCCCTATCATGACGGTCAATTTTAGCTTTCTCCACTGAGGTGCTCGACCCAGCTCAACTTGGGCACAATCGCAGTGGTTCTCCCGGTGCTACCTTAGCCGATATAACGGAACGTAAGGTACCAAAACACGGGAGCCGGGCAAACCCAACTATTGACCCAAGACATGATTCGGAGCCGATTCATATAATGCTATAAGTTCGGGGTGCCGCACTTGTGAAAGTGTTCGGACTTATCACACCATAATTTTGGGGTACTTAAGCCCCTGGTGTATTGGCCGTACCAACGTGTACGGGTGCGTAATGTCATAAAATGAACATATATATAGATAAAGAAAAGAGTGCAATAATAGGCAAAGGCTATGTATTGTTTATTCAAAAAGGTACTACAATGAGAGCTGAACGATACAAATAGTGCGATAAGCAAGGAATGGGACTATCTAACATGTCCCCCTCCAGGGGTAAGATGCGGGATGGTATGTAAAACAGGTATAATGCTCGTAATAGAGACCACCTGGACACTCGACGTGGCTTTCTGCTTCCCTGGCTGTTGCATCGTGAGTTCGGTGATTCTAGTGCCGGACAGGACTTCTGGAAAACGGAGTCCTGAAAGTGAGAAAAAAGAAAAAGGAAAAAGAATGACACAATCGGGAGCCCCTGGTGCGGTCGAGCCGCATTCTTGGCGTGCCGTGGTCGTGCCCCTCCCCATATGCCCATGGTATCTCCAGAGCGTAATTATGTACGCGTAATACTAGCTTCGCAATTTCGCGAGGGCTGGGGTTGGGGCCGGATTGCTACGTGTGCTTGAATCGTGCCAGGCGGTCTTGTTGTAGGTTACTCCGGGCGCGCTTGGCGGTGTCCGGACGCTTAGTGGCCGGACTCGAGAATTGCCGTGAGAGGCTGCTTTGCACCTCCGCCGCGAGGGCCGCCATGTGCTCCTCCGTTCGGAGAGAGCGTTCGGTGTTTCCATTGACCGTGATTACTCCTCGAGGGCCTGGCATCTTGAGCTTGAGGTATGTGTAGTGCGGCACCGCATTGAACTTTGCAAATGCGGTTCATCCGAGCAAGGCATGATAGCCGCTGCGAACGGGACTATGTCGAAGATTAACTCTTCGCTTCGAAGTTATCCGGGATCCAAGACCACTTCGAGTGTGACCGAGCCTGTATAATTGGCCTCTACACCTGGTATGACGCCTTTAAAGGTCGTCTTTGTAGGTTTAATCCTTGAGGGTCTATGCCCATTTTGTGCACTCAGATCCCGATAAAGCAGGTTCAGTTGCTACCGCCGTCCATCGGGACTCGTGAGGTGAAATCCATCAATAATTGGGTCAAGAACCAATGCGGCAAAACCGCCGTGACAGATGCTAGTGGGGTGGTCCCTTCGATCGTAGGTGATCGGGCAGGAAGACCATGGGTTGAACTTTGGGGCGACTGGCTCCATCGCATATACGTCCCGTAGTGCATGCTTCCGCTCCCTTTTGGGTATGTGGGTTGCGTATATCATGTTCACCGTCCGCACTTGTGTGGGAAAACCCTTTTGTCCTCTATTGTTCGGCGGCCGGGGCTCTTCCTCGTCGTCGCTATGCAGCCCCTTGTCATTGAGTTCGGCACTTAACTTGCCTGCTTGCTTGAACACCCAACAATCCCTGTTGGTGTGATTGGCTGGTTTTTCCGGGGTGCCATGTATCTCGCACAAGCGATCGAGTATGTGGTCCAAGTTGGACGGGCCCGGGTATTTCTTTTGAATGGATTCTTCCGCTGACCGGTTTAGAGCCTCTGAATCCAGCATTGACGGGCGATCTTGATATTATCGCCGCACGCGGCGCTTGTTCTTGTTGTGACGCGACCGCCATTGCTGTCCTTGGTATCCGAACTATCAGGGTGTTTGGCCAAGTTGTTGCTTCGAGCTAGCCAGCTGTCTTCTCTCGCACAAAAGCGAGTCATGAGGGTTGTGAGGGCTGCCATAGATTTCGGCTTTTCTTGTCCTAGGTGCCGGGCAAGCCACTCGTCACGGATGTTATGTTTGAAGGCTGCAAGGGCCTCTGCATCCGGACAATCAACGATTTGATTTTTCTTTGTGAGGAACCGTGTCCGTAATTGTCCGCCGATTCTTCCGGCTGCTGAATTATGTGGCTAAGGTCATCGGCGTCGGTGGTCGCATATATGTGCCCCGGAAGTTATCAAGAAATGCGGCTTCCGTGTCCTCCCAACAACCAATTGTTTCTGGCGGCAAGCTGTTGAGCCAATGCCGAGCTGGTCCTTTAAGCTTGAGTGGGAGGTATTTGATGGCATGTAGATCATCACCGCGGGCCATGTGGATATGGAGGAGATAGTCCTCGATCCAGACCGCAGGATCTGTGGTACCATCGTATGATTCGATGTTTACGGGTTTGAAGCCCTCAGGGATTTGATGATCCATTACTTCATCGTGAAGCATAGTGGGTGTGGCGCCTCAGATTGGGCTATATCACGACGCAACTCAAATGAGCTTTGTCTATTGTGTTCGCCCCGCCGAGTTTTCAGATCCGCGTGACGGTTATCATCACGCGTCGGGCGCCCACGCGATCCGTAGATCGATCTTGTATGTTTTGCCTTATCCTCCAATATATCTCGCAAGTCCGGCGTGTTTTCCCGTGCCCTGGTACTTTTTGAACAGCATCGGGGTACGGCTTGAACGGAGGGTCTAGAGGCCTCTCTATCGCGGCCACGAGGTGGCCGGTCTGCCATGTCGTACGCTGGTGACTTGGGTGCTTCCTCTGATCGAGGCAACGGCCTGCGTTTGGGGTAGCTTTTGGAGGGGCGTTCGAGTTCATACTCTTCGGTTGCAAGGACTTCAGTCCTTCTGTCAGCTAGCAGATCTTGGTCAGCTCTAAGCTGCTGCTGCTTTTTCCTGAGGCTGCTTGCCGTGGCTATAAGCCTGCGTTTGAAATGCTCCTGTTCGGCGGGAACCTCAGGTACGACAAACTCGTCGTCGTCGAGGCTTGCCTCATCTTCGGAGGGAGGCACATAATTATCGTCCTCGACCTCTCTTTCTGCCGCACTGTCGTCCGGACTTGCTTCTCCGTCCTCCTGCGCCGAGTCCTGCTGGAGGGGGTTTTCTTCAGCACTGTCCGGGGTGTTATTATCTCCCATGCCGGAATCACCGTTTTTGCTGTGGCGGGATTTAGAGCGGCGCCGCTGATGTCGGCGCTTCGGTTGCTTCTTGGAGGGGTCATCCTCCGTTGTTCCATCGCCGTTCCCATCTTTTGGGATGTCCACCATGTATATGTCGTATGACGAGGTGGCCTTCCAAAGTGCCCTATAGGCGCTGGGTCTTGGTCGTCTCCGACATCGCCGTCCATACCGCCGATGTCTTGAGTCGGGTCGAGCATGTCGGTTAAATCATCGACGGTGGCTACAAAGTGGGTGGTGGGTGGGCGTTGAATTTCTTCCTCGTCCGCATCCCAACCTTCTAGTCCGTAGTCCGCCAGGCTCTCCGGATAAAGAGAGAGACTTTAGTGAATTCAGGATGTCGCCAAAGGGCGAGTGCTTTGAAAGATGTCCGCGCCGTGAACTCCATGATCGGCGCCTAATCGGATTCGACAAGGGGCGCGGAGGGTTCGAGTCCGGAGAGGAGTCCGCGCCACGAGTCGAGGTCTTCGCAAAAGACAGGGATGGAGTTCGCTCAATTGCCGAGAGATCGTAGCCCCAGGCGGTGTCCAACCACTCATCCTCGATCGGGGAATCCGGCCCCGGATTAAGGGTCGGAGCGGATGCTGGTGCGGCCTCCGTGACACCGCTCGCTGCAGAGCTAGATCATGCCCATCGAAACAAAGGCGACATGCTTGGCTGCGGCTCGAATCCGTCGAGATCAAGTCCCCGCGGATATCGGCCGATAGTTCAAACTTCCAAATCTGACTGATGGCGGGCGTAGCTTTCGATCTGCTCCAGATGGCTGCTTAATTGCCCGCATGCAAAGCCGCCGAACACGAAGATCTGTCCGGGAGAAAAGTCTCACCCTGGACCGCGTCGTTGTTGATGATCGAAGGAGCCATCGGGCCTATCGGTGACGCACACGAGGAACTCTCAATGAAAGCACCAATGTCGGTGTCAAACCGCGGATCTCGGTAGGGGGTCCCGAACTGTGTGTCTAGGCGGATGGTAACAGGAGACAAGGGACACGATTTTTTACCAGGTTCGGGCCCTCTCGATGGAGGTAATACCCTACTCCTGCTTGATTAATATTGATGATATGGGTAGTACAAGAGTAGATCTACCACGAGATCAAGGAGGCTAAACCCTAGAAGCTAGCCTATGGTATGATTGTTGTTCGTCCTACGGACTAAAACCCTCTGGTTTATATAGACACCAGATAGGTTAGGGTTACACAGAGTCGGTTACAATGGTAGGAGATCTACATATCCGTATCGCCAAGCTTGCCTTCCACGCCAAGGAAAGTCCCATCCGGACAAGGGACGAAGTCTTCAATCTTGTATCTTCATAGTCTTGGAGTCCGGCCTAGATGATAGTTCGGCTATCCGGACACCGCCTAGTCCAGGACTCCCTCACTAACCATAGCATGAAACATGTGGATCCAAATCAGCCACTTACGAAGCAACGCATAAACTAGGGTTTAAGCTTTTGTCACTCTAGCAACCCATCATCTACTTATTACTTCCCAATGCCTTCCTCTAGGCCCAAATAATGGTGAAGTGTCATGTAGTCGACGTTCACATAACACCACTAGAGGAAAGACAACATACATCTCATCAAAATATCAAACGAATACCAAATTCACATGACTACTTATAGCAAGTCTTCTCCCATGTCCTCAGGAAAAAACGTAACTACTCACAAATCATATTCATGTTCATAATCAGAGGGGTATTAATATGCATAAAGGATCTGAACATATGATCTTCCACCAAATAAACCAACTAGCATCAACTACAAGGAGTAATCAGCACTACTAGCAACCCACATGCACTAATCTGAGGTTTTGAGATAAAGATCGGATACAAGAGATGAACTAGGGTTTGAGAGGAGATGGTGCTGATGAAGGTTGTTGATGGAGATTGATCCCCTCCCGATGAGAGGATCGATGGTGATGACGATGGTGACGATTTCCCCCTCCCGGAGGGATGTTTCCCCGGTAGAACAGCTCCACCGGAGCCCTAGATTGGTTCCGCCTCGTGGCGGCGGCACTTCGTCACGAAATCTTCCTCCTTATTTTTGTTGGATAACGTAGTAATTTCAAAAAATTCCTACGCACACGCAAGATCATGGTAATGCATAGTAATGAGATGGGAGAGTGTTGTCCACGTACCCTCGTAGACCGAAAGCGGAAGCGTTAGCACAACGCGGTTGATGTAGTCTTACGTCTTCACGATCCGACCGATCAAGAACGTACGGCACCTCCGAGTTCAGCACACGTTCAGCCCGATGACGTCCCTCGAACTCCGATCCAGCCGAGTGTTGAGGGAGAGTTTCGTCAGCACGACGGCGTGGTGACAATGTTGATGTTCTACTGACGCAGGGCTTCACCTAAGCATCGCTATAGTATTATCAAGGTGGACTATGGTGGAGGGGGGCACCGCACACGGCTAAAATATCAAACAGATCAATTGTTGTCTCTTTAGGGTGCCCCCTGCCCCAGTATATAAAGGAGCAAGGGGGGGGTGCGGCCGGCCAAGGGAGGCGGCGGAGGAGTCCTACTCCTACTGGGAGTAGGACTCCCCTTTCCATGTTGGACTAGGAGAGAGAGGGTGAAGAGGTGGAGGGGAGAAAGGAAAGGGGGGGGGGGGCGCCGCCCCCTCTCCTTGTCCTATTCGGACTAGGGGGGAGGGGCGCGCGGCCCTGCCCTGGCCTCCTCTCCTCTCTTCCACCATGGCTCACTAAGGCCCATTAAGTTGCCCCGGAGGGGGGGGGGGTGTTTCGGTAACCTCCCGGTACTCCGGAAAAATCCCGATTTCACCCGGAACACTTCCGATGTCCAAACATAGGCTTCCAATATATCAATCTTCATGTCTCGACCATTTCGAGACTCCTCGTTATGTCCGTGATCACATTCGGGACTCCAAACAACCTTCGGTACATCAAAACACATAAACTCATAATAAAACTGTCATCATAACGTTAAGCGTGCGGGCCCTACGGGTTCGAGAACTATGTAGACATGACCGAGACACGTCTCCGGTCAATAACCAATAGCGGAACCTGGATGCTCATATTGGCTCCCACATATTCTACGAAGATCTTTATCGGTCAGACCGCATAACAACATACGTTGTTCCCTTTGTCATCAGTATGTTACTTGCCCGAGATTCGATCGTCGGTATCTCAACACCTAGTTTAATCTCGTTACCGGCAAGTCTCTTTACTCGTTCCATAATACATCATCCCACAACAAACTCATTAGTTGCAATGCTTGCAAGGCTTAAGTGATGTGCATTACCGAGAGGGCCCAGAGATACCTCTCCGACAATCGGAGTGATAAATCCTAATCTCGAAATACGCCAACCCAACATGTACCTTCGGAGACACCTGTAGAGCACCTTTATAATCACCCAGTTACGTTGTGACGTTTGGTAGCACACAAAGTGTTCCTCGATAAACGGGAGTTGCATAATCTCATAGTCATAGGAACATGTATAAGTCATGAAGAAAGCAATATCAACATACTAAACGATCGGGTGCTAAGCTAACGGAATGGGTCATGTCAATCACGTCATTCTCCTAATGATGTGATCCCGTTAATCAAATGACAACCCATGTCTATGGTTAGGAAACATAACCATCTTTGATTAACGAGCTAGTCAAGTAGAGGCATACTAGTGACACTCTGTTTGTCTATGTATTCACACATGTATTATGTTTCCGGTTAATACAATTCTAGCATGAATAATAAACATTTATCATGATATAAGGAAATAAATAATAACTTTATTATTGCCTCTAGGGCATATTTCCTTCAGTCTCCCACTTGCACTAGAGTCAATAATCTAGATTACACCAGTAATGATTCTAACACCCATGGAGCCTTGGTGCTGATCATGTTTTGCTCGTGGAAGAGGCTTAGTCAACGGTGCGCAACATTCAGATCCGTATGTATCTTGCAAATTTCTATGCCTCCCACCTGGACTAGATCCCGGATGGAATTGAAGCGTCTCTTGATGTGCTTGGTTCTCTTGTGAAATCTGGATTCCTTCGCCAAGGCAATTGCACCAGTATTGTCACAAAAGATTTTCATTGGACCCGATGCACTAGGTATGACACCTAGATCGGATATGAACTACTTCATCCAGACTCCTTCATTTGCTGCTTCCGAAGCAGCTATGTACTCCGCTTCACACGTAGATCCCGCCACGACGCTTTGTTTAGAACTGCACCAACTGACAGCTCCACCGTTCAATGTAAACACGTATCCGGTTTGCGATTTAGAATTGTCCGGATCAGTGTCAAAGCTTGCATCAACGTAACCATTTACGATGAGCTCTTTGTCACCTCCATAAACGAGAAACATATCCTTAGTCCTTTTCAGGTATTTCAGGATGTTCTTGACCATTGTCCAGTGATCCACTCCTGGATTACTTTGGTACCTCCCTGCTAGACTTATAGCAAGGCACACATCAGGTCTGGTACACAGCATTGCATACATGATAGAGCCTATGGCTGAAGCATAGGGAACATCTTTCATTTTCTCTCTATCTTCTGCAGTGGTCGGGCATTGAGTCTTACTCAATTTCACACCTTGTAACACAGGCAAGAACCCTTTCTTTGCTTGATCCATTTTGAACTTCTTCAAAATTTTGTCAAGGTATGTGCTTTGTGAAAGTCCAATTAAGCGTCTTGATCTATCACAATAGATTAATGCCCAATATATAAGCAGCTTCACCGAGGTCTTTCATCGAAAAACTCTTATTCAAGTATCCCTTTATGCTATCCAGAAATTCTATATCATTTCCAATCAGTAATATGTCATCCACATACAATATCAGAAATGCTACAGAGCTCCCACTCACTTTCTTGTAAATACAGGCTTCTCCAAAAGTCTTTACAAAACCAAATGCTTTGATCACACTATCAAAGCGTTTATTCCAACTCCGAGAGGCTTGCACCAGTCCATTAATGGATCGCTAGAGCTTGCACACGTTGTTAGCTCCCTTTGGATCGACAAAACCTTCCGGTTGCATCATATACAACTCTTCTTCCAGAAATCCATTCAGGAATGCATTTTTTACATCCATTTGCCAAATTTCATAATCATAAAATGCGGCAATCGCTAACATGATTCGGACAGACTTAAGCATCGCTACGGGTGAGAAGGACTCATCGTAGTCAACCCCTTGAACTTGTCGAAAACCTTTCGCAACAAGTCGAGCTTTGTAGACAGTAATATTACCGTCAGCGTCAGTCTTCTTCTTGAAGATCCATTTATTCTCAATTGCTTGCCGATCATCGGGCAAGTCAACCAAAGTCCACACTTTGTTCTCATACATGGATCCCATCTCAGATTTCATGGCTTCAAGCCATTTTGCGGAATCTGGGCTCACCATCGCTTCTTCATAGTTCGTAGGTTCATCATGATCTAGTAGCATGACTTCCAGAACAGGATTACCGTCCCACTCTGGTGCGGATCTTACTCTGGTTGATCTATGAGGTTCAGTAACAACTTGATCTGAAATTTCATGATCATCATCATTAACTTCCTCAATAATTGGTGTAGGTGTCACAGAAACCGGTTTCTGTGATGAACTACTTTCCAATAAGGGAGCAGGTACAGTTACCTCATCAAGTTCTACTTTCCTCCCACTCACTTCTTTCGAGAGAAACTACTTCTCTAGAAAGGATCCATTTTTAGCAACAAATGTCTTGCCTTCGGATCTGTGATAGAAGGTGTACCCAACAGTCTCCTTTGGGTATCCTATGAAGACACATTTCTCCGATTTGGGTTCGAGCTTATCAGGTTGAAGCTTTTTCACATAAGCGTCACAGCCCCAAACTTTAAGAAACGACAACTTTTGTTTCTTGCCAAACCACAGTTCATAAGGCATCGTCTCAACGGATTTCGATGGTGCCCTATTTAATGTGAATGCGGCTGTCTCTAAAGCATAACCCCAAAATGATAGCGGTAAATCAGTAAGAGACATCATAGATCGCACCATATCCAGTAAAGTACGATTACGACGTTCGGACACACCATTACGCTGTGGTGTTCCGGGTGGCGTGAGTAGCGAAACTATTCCGTATTGTTTCAAATGTAGACCAAACTCGTAACTCAAATATTCTCCTCCATGATCAGATCGTAGAAACTTTATTTTCTTGTTACGATGATTTTCAACTTCACTCTGAAATTCTTTGAACTTTTCAAATGTTTCAGACTTATGCTTCATTAAGTAGATATACCCATATCTGCTTAAATCATCTGTGAAGGTGAGAAAATAACGATATCGGCCACGAGCCTCAACATTCATCGGACCACATACATCTGTATGTATGATTTCCAACAAATCTGTTGCTCTCTCCATAGTACCAGAGAACGGCGTTTTAGTCATCTTGCCCATGAGGCACGGTTCGCAAGTACCAAGTGATTCATAATCAAGTGGTTCCAAAAGTCCATCAGTATGGAATTTCTTCATGCGGTTTACACCGATATGACCTAAACGGCAGTGCCACAAATAAGATGCACTATCATTATCAACTCTGCATCTTTTGGCTTCAACATTATGAATATGTGTATCACTACTATCGAGATTCATCAAAAATAGACCACTCTTCAAGGGTGCATGACCATAAAAGATATTACTCATATAAATAGAACAACCATTATTCTCTGATTTAAATGAATAACCGTCTCGCATCAAACAAGATCCAGATATAATGTTCATGCTCAACGCTGGCACCAAATAACAATTATTTAGGTCTAAAACTAATCCCGAAGGTAGATGTAGAGGTAGCGTGCCGACCGCGATCACATCGACTTTGGAACCATTTCCCACGCCGCATTGTCACCTCGTTCTTGGCGGTGTTAAGCAATTTGTAGTCCTGTTTGAGTTGCAAATATTAGCAGCAGAACCAGTATCAAATACCCAGTGCTCTGCGAGCTCTAGTAAGGTACACATCAATAACATGTATATCACATATACCTTTGTTCACCTTGCCATCCTTCTTATCCGCCAAATACTTGGGGCAGTTCCGCTTCCGGTGACCGTCGCTTGCGGTAGAAGCACTCGATTTCAGGCTTAGGTCCAGACTTGGGTTTCTTCTCCTGAGCAGCAACTTGCTTGCTGTTCTTCTTGAAGTTCCCCTTCTTCTTCCCTTTGCCCTTTTTCTTGAAACTAGTGGTCTTGTTGACCATCAACACTTGATGCCCCTTCTTGATTTCTACCTCCGCAGCCTTTAGCATTGCGAAGAGCTCGGAATCGTCTTATCCATCCCTTGCATGTTATAGTTCATCACGAAGCTCTTGTAGCTTGGTGGCAGTGATTGGAGAATTCTGTCAATGACGCTTTCATCCGGAAGATTAACTCCCAGTTGAATCAAGTGATTATTATACCCAGACATCTTGAGTATATGCTCACTGACAGAACTATTCTCCTCCGTCTTGCAGCTATAGAACTTATTGGAGACTTCATATCTCTCTATCCGGGCATTTGCTTGAAATATTAACTTCAACTCCTGGAACATCTCATATGCTCCATGACGTTCAAAACGTCGTTGAAGTCCCGGTTCTAAGCCGTAAAGCATGTCACACTGAACTATTGAGTAGTCATCAACTTTGCTCTGCCAGACGTTCATAACATCTGGTGTTGCTCCTGCATCAGGCCTGGCACCCAGCGGTGCTTCCAGGACGTAATTCTTCTGTGCAGCAATGAGGATAGTTCTCAAGTCACAGACCCAGTCCGTGTAATTGCTACCATCATCTTTCAACTTTGCTTTCTCAAGGAACGCATTAAAATTCAACGGAACAACAACACGGGCCATCTATCTACAATCAAACATAGAGAAGCAAGATACTATCAGGTACTAAGTTCATGATAAATTTAAGTTCAATTAATCATATTACTTCAGAACTCCCACTTATAAAGACATCCCTCTAATCATCTAAGTGATCACGTGATCCAAATCAACTAAACCATAACCGATCATCACGTGAAATGGAGTAGCCTTCAATGGTGAACATCACTATGTTGATCATATCTACTATATGATTCACGCTCGATCTTTCGGTCTCAGTGTTCCGAGGCCATATCTGCATATGCTAGGCTCGTCAAGTTTAACCTGAGTATTCTGCGTGTGCAAAACTGGCTTCCACCCGTTGTAGATGGACGTAGAGCTTATCACACCCGATCATCACGTGGTGTCTGGGCACGACGAACTTTGGCAACGGTGCATACTCAGGGAGAACACTTTTTATCTTGAAATTTAGTGAGAGATCATCTTATAATGCTACCGTCAATCAAAGCAAGATAAGATGCATAAAAGATAAACATCACATGCAATCAATATAAGTGATATGATATGTCCATCATCATCTTGTGCTTGTGATCTCCATCTCTGAAGCACCTCCATGATCACCATAGTCACCGGCGCGACACCTTGATCTCTATCGTAGCATCGTTGTCGTCTCGCCAATCTTATGCTTCTACGACTATCGCTACCGCTTAGTGATAAAGTAAAGCATTACAGGGCGATTGCATTGCATACAACAAAGCGACAACCATATGGCTCCTGCCAGTTGCCGATAACTCGGTTACAAAACATGATCATCTCATAAAATAAAATATAGCATCACGTCTTGACCATATCACATCACAACATGCCCTGCAAAAACAAGTTAGACGTCCTCTAATTTGTTGTTGCAAGTTTTACGTGGCTGCTACGGGCTTTGCAAGAACCGTTCTTACCTACGCATCAAAAACCACAACGATAGTTTGTCAAGTTGGTGCTGTTTTAACCTTAGCAAGGACCGGGCGTAGCCACACTCGGTTCAACTAAAGTTGGAGAAACTGACACCCGCTAGCCACCTTTGTGCAAAGCACGTCGGGAGAACCGGTCTCGCGTAAGCGTACGTGTAATGTCGGTCCGGGCCGCTTCGTCCAACAATACCGCCGAACCAAAGTATGACATGCTGGTAAGTAGTATGACTTATATCGCCCACAACTCACTTGTGTTCTACTCGTGCATATGACATCTACGCATAAAACCAGGCTCGGATGCCACTGTTGGGTAACGTAGTAATTTCAAAAGAAATCCTACGCACACGCAAGATCATGCTGATGCATAGCAACGAGAGGGGAGAGTGTTGTCCACGTACCCTCGTAGAACGAAAGCGGAAGCGTTAGCACAACGCGGTTGATGTAGTCATACGTCTTCACGATCCGACCGATCAAGTACCGAACGTATGGCACCTCCGAGTTCAGCACACGTTCAGCCCGATGACGTCCCTCGAACTCTAATCCAACCGAGTGTTTAGAGAGAGTTTCGTCAGCACGACGGCGTGGTGATGATGTTGATGTTCTACCAACGCAGGGCTTCGCCTAAGCACCGCTATAGTATTATCGAGGCGGACTATGGTGGAGGGGGGCACCGCACACGACTAAAAGATCAAACAGATCAATTGTTGTCTCTTTGGGGTGCCCTCCTGCCCCCGTATATAAAGGAGCAAGGGGTGCGGCCGGCCAAGGGGAGAGGTGCACTGGAGGAGTCCTACTCCTACCGGCTGGGAGTAGGACTCCCCCCTTTTCCATGTTGGACTAGGAGAGAGAGGGGGAAGAGGTGGAGGGGAGAAAGGAAAGGGGGGGCGCCGCCCCCCTCTTCTTGTCCTATTCGAACTAGGGGGGAGGGGCGCGCGCCCTGCCCTGGCCTCCTCTCCTCTCTTCCACCAAGGCCCACTAAGGCCCATTAAGTTGCGGGGGGTTCCGTAACCTCCCGATACTCCGGAAAAATCCCGATTTCACCCGGAACACTTCCGATGTCCAAACATAGGCTTCCAATATATCAATCTTCATGTCTCAACCATTTCGAGACTCCTCGTCATGTCCGTGATCACATCCGGGACTCCGAACAACCTTTAGTACATCAAAACACATAAACTCATAATAAAATTGTCATCGTAATGTTAAGCATGCGGACCCTACAGGTTCGAGAACTATGTAGACATGACCGAGACACGTCTCGGTCAATAACCAATAGCGGAACACGGATGCTCATATTGGCTCCACATATTCTCGAAGATCTTTATCGGTCAGACCGCATAACAACATACATTGTTCCCTTTGTCATCGGTATGTTACTTGCCCGAGATTCGATCGTCGGTATCTCAATACCTAGTTCAATCTCGTTACCGGCAAGTCTCTTTACCCGTTCCATAATACATCATCCCGCAACTAACTCTTTAGTTGCAATGCTTGTAAGGCTTAAGTGATGCGCATTACCGAGAGGGCCCGGAGATACCTCTCCGACAGTCGGAGTGACAAATCCTAATCTCGAAATACGCCAACCCAGCATGTTCCTTCGGAGACACCTGTAGAGCACCTTTATAATCACCCGATTCACGTTGTGACGTTTGGTAGCACACAAAGTGTTCCTCCGATGGCAGGAGTTGCATAATCTCATAGTCATAGGAACATGTATAAGTCATGAAGAAAGCAATAGCAACATACTAAACGATCGGGTGCTAAGCTAACGGAATGGGTCATGTCAATCACATCATTCTCCTAATGATGTGACCCCGTTAATCAAATGACAACCCATGTCTATGGTTAGGAAACATAACCATCTTTGATTAACGAGCTAGTCAAGTAGAGGCATACTAGTGACACTCTGTTTATCTATGTATTCACACATGTATTACGTTTCCGGTTAATACAATTCTAGCATGAATAATAAACATTTATCATGATATAAGGAAATAGATAATAACTTTATTATTGCCTCTAGGGCATATTTCCTTCAATTTTTTCTTGGACGAAAGACTTCATATAGCATAAGATGGGCACCGGAGGCCTCCCAGGGGGCCCAAGAGATAGGGGCGCGCCCAGGGGGTTAGGGCGCGCCCCCCACCCTCGTGGCTAGGGTGTGGGCCTCCTCTGGTTGATTCTTTCACCAGTATATTTTATTAATTCCAAAAAGTGACTCCGTGAAGTTTCAGGACTTTTGGAGTTGTGCAGAATAGGTCTCTAATATTTGCTCCTTTTCCAGCCGAGAATTCCAGCTGCCGGCATTCTCCCTCTTCATGTAAACCTTGTAAAATAAAAGATAAAAGGCATAAGTATTGTGACATAATGTGTAATAACAGCCCATAATGCGATAAATATCGATATAAAAGCATGATGCAAAATGGACGTATCAATTGGCCGTGTTGACCCACTAGAAATGATCTCCGCGAAGGTTGGAGAAGCCGTTAACAACGACCATCATGTCTTCCTTGATAACCTCCCAGCAGGCCTTAAAAAATGCTCCAGTAAACCCGTCCGGACCCAGATCCTTGTTCTTTGGCATCTCCCCAATGGCATCCAACACCTCTTTCTCCTCAAAAGGCTCAGCAAGGGAAGCCAAATCACACTGACTGAACGTAAAATTGTCCCAGTTGATATCCTTCGACGGGCGTACGTCCTTGTGAACCATGTTCGAGAAGTGTTCTTGGGCCACCCTCTCCTTGTCCTCCTGGGCCGTAGCCTAACTGGCTCCATTCCGTAGGCGGCGGATGAAAATCTTTGTTCTTCTCGCGTCAACCTTGAGGTGAAAAAACCTGGTGTTCACGTCCCCATCCTTTAGATTCGCAACCTGACAATCCTGCCGCTTCCTAGCTCTTTCCAACACCGCAAGGCTTATCACCCGTCTCTTGAGTCTCATTCTAAGATCCCGCTCTTCCGTCGACAGCAGACGGAGATCTCTAGCCATGTCCAATCTAAGGATAACCTCCGAGGCCATGGCGAGCTGTAGCTTCGCGTGTGAGAAGAACCCATTACTCCATCGTCTCAGCGCCATCCCAGTGCACCGCAACCTCTCGGCCAAAATTCGGCAGGGCTCCGTGTGTGATGTGGACCTGGCCCAGGAGTCGTCCACCACCTGCCCGAATCCCGGGAGCTTAATCCAATAGTTCTCGAACTTGAACTTTCGAGGGCGCCTGGGGCCGCGGTCACTCGAAAGAGACAGCGGGCAATGGTCGGAGAGCGAGGTTGCCAGAGCAGATAACACATGAGAGCCAAACTGAAGGTCCCATTCAGGGTTGCAGAAGAAGTTATCCAGCTTGCAGAGGGTTGGGTTAGTGCGCTCGTTACTCCACGTGAATTTGCGATTCTGTAAGTGGATCTCCTTAAGCTCACAAACATTCAGTGTGTTGCGGAACCGGTTTATGCGCGAGATGTTAGTGTTCCGCTTGTTATTGTCACGTACCCTGTGGATTTGGTTGAAGTCGCCATTCACCAGCCAGAGGAGTCTCGCCGCCGGCTTTTGCGCTATTAGCTCGGTGAAGAAATCGTCCTTACGAGAGCTAGCCGTTGGCCCATAGACGGTAGTGAGCTTGAAGATGACCTCAGACTCAAGCAACCTTATCGCAGCTGAGAGGTGGAACTCACCCAGCTAAATATCTGAGGCGTCAGGACAGTCTCCATCCCATAGAAGTATGATCCCACCCCTGGTGCCTACAGCCGACAGCGTGGCGTATTTCTTCAGGCGGAAACCACCAATGTAGGCAGCAGAAGCGTCGTCTAGCACAACCAGCTTGGATTCCTGAATGCACAGGAGATTGCAAGAGGATGCGGCAATGGCCTCATGCACAGTTGCTTGATGGTCCGGACAGTTGAGTCCCCTCACATTCCAGCTAATGACGTTCAAGTTGTGGTCTAACATTGAGAAGCACGGGTCATCAGGAAGCAACCGCCGAAACACGACGTGTGGGAGCTTTGAGATGCATTAGAGCACGCCAGCACCAGAGAAAGCAAAAAAGCACAATAGCAGCAATGGAACAAGGTGCAGTACATAGTAGATGATAGTGGCAGGTGCCAATGCCCACACACCCAGCAAGGTTCGGCCATCCAACATGGAGCACCGACACACACATGCAAACAGAAGTTCTGAACTAACATTGGAACTAAACAGACTCAGGAACACAACAACTTGAAGCGTTAGACTACAGCCGTGCAGTCCACCTGATCAGCCACCTCGTGGTACAGACCAGCAGCCCCGCCATGCTCGATCAGCGCCTCCTCAACAGCCGTCGCAAGGTCACAGTCGAGGCGAAAGAGGGCCCGAAGCGCGCCGACAGCTATCGGGGGAAGCTGGCCCCAGAACAGCTCCGCGAACTTCGCGATAGCATCTTCAGTGACCTGGTCGCCTTCCTGCACAATGGCGACTCTACGACAAAGGATCTTCTCGGCCATCTGAGCCACCGGCATGGACATGTTCTTGGATTGCAGGCGCGCACTCCTCCTGTTGACCGAGAAGCCAGGGGCCAGAGTCCTGCGTCTCGCCTTGGTCGGCTTCGGCCTGGACGTCACTGGTGTTGGCAGCAGAGGGGACCTTCTCTTGAGAAAAGCTGGCGTGGAATCAGCTCCAGCAGATGCCGGGGTTGCCAGCGGGGTGTCCAAGATGGGCGTCGTGTCAGAAGGCTCGTGCGTGATGGAAGGGCCGACGAGTAGGGCACAAACACCGGCGTGGAAGGCGACCTAGCCGCCGCCTCGATCGCAGCCACACACTCTGATCCACCACCATGCTGCAATAACTGCACCTGCCGCCCCTGGTGTGCCAGGGTAGAAATAGTCTTCGGCGGCTCAGAAATTAGGGCCGCAGCAACAGGCGACGGGGTAACCACCGCCGTGGCAGGGCAGCCACCGAGGCAGGCCATGGATGCCTTCTTGATGCGCCAGGAGAGCGCCGCCAGCGGGGATTTAGCCCGATCAGGGCTTCTCGGCACCATCCTGGAACTCTGGCGGCGTGTAGAAACTGGGGACTTAGCACGCGGGTGATACCCCGCAGCAGGAATGACCATGCCATCAGGTAGCAGCTGCTCGCGGGAGAGGTCGACACGCCTGCCATGGTCCTCCACCGCGCGGCCGCGCCGACGCCCGTTGTCGTGCCCGGAGCTGCTCCTCTCGTCACGGCGCCCATCGTCTGGCCTCCTTTCCGGAGCCCTCGAACGGCTCCGGAACAGCCTCTCGCGCCAGGATCCCGGACGGTTGACGTGTCGCTCGCGACGCTCAGCGTCCTCGCGGTCCCGCTCACCGTCGCGACGGTCGTGGTCCTCATCATCGCATAAGTACCATTACCGGTGACCTTTTCATTTTGATGTGATTGATCCAAAAGGATCTAGCAAGTTCAGTCTTAAAACTCTGGTACCGGCACCACACCATCTAACTAGGACATCAAATCCGCCAAACAGTACAAAACCTCTACCACTATTACAACAAAGAGTATTAGGAAATGAACTAAAAAGCATCCAGCATGACCTTTAGAACAACATTCTATCATCAATCAACCAGGATACACGGCCAATTGACAAAACAAAAACAAGTGAACAAAGTTGAGAAGTTGCGCTCTCGGCCCCAGGATACACTAATAACTTCTCTTGGGCGCTGGCTGACGCTTTTAACGAGTTCATTAGCTCCCGCGCTCTTCATGAGATCCCTAGGGTGGGCTTTAGATTTACCTGGACTAACCATCAAATTTCCCCTATCCGCTCCATTTTGGATCGAGTCCTTGTTTGCTCGAATTGGGACTCGCTCTTCCCGTTAGCTACGCTCAAATCTGGATGCTGGGTTTCGATCTGTTCCCCCTCCCCCTAGGTTTCAGTTCGACGCTTCTTGGCTTCTTGTTGATGGCTTTTGTGACCTCCTCGGCTCTAAAATTAATGGTTTCCTTTCGGCGCCACATCGTTCCTCTGGGCCCTTGGACGACTCGCATAACTGTTCGGGCTTGTTGCGCAAATTTCTCCGTGGTTGGTCCCACAATCATTCGGCCTAGGAACACAGAGAGAAGGCCCTTCTCATGGCCCAGATCGAGACTCTTGACTCTCGGGCTGACTCCTCTGGTCTCTCCGATTCTGAATGGGCCCTTCGCTTCTCCCTTGAGCGCTCTCTGGTGCAGATTCACCGCCTTAACGAGATATACTGGCGCCAGAGGGGCTCGATTAATTGGATTATTAAAGGCGATTCCCCCATTGCTTATTTTTTTGCCATTGCTAGTGGGAGGCGGCGTAGATGCCTGATTGATAGCCTGATCATTTACGGGGTTAGGACTTCTGACCAAGGCACCATCTTAAACCATATTGTGGCATTCTTTTCCTCTCTCCTCTCTGCCAAACCTGACCAGGGGTTCAGGTTGTCTTCTAACTTTTGGGACCAGGGGGTCATTGTCTCCCCGGAAGAAAATATTGCCCTGATGATCCCTTACTCTGAAGAGGAGATCTTCTCTGCGATTAATAAAGCGAATCCTAATTCTGCCTCAGGCCTGGACGGCTTTTCCATCCCCTTCTTTAAAAAGTTCTGGCCTTATCTTAAAGATCTCATTTTTGAAGTCATTCAAGGTTATTGTTTGGGGACAGTAGATATATCTAGGCTCAACTATGCGGTTATTTCCCTTATCCCTAAATTAAGGATGCTGAGCTTATTTCTCAGTTTAGACCTATTGCTCTTATTAATAACTTCGCCAAATTCCCTGCCAAATGTTTGGCCACTCGCCTCACCCCGGTGGCTCACCGGACCATCTCCCCTACTCAGTCGGCCTTTGTCAAGGGATGTTTCATCTTGGATGGGGTCCTCTGCCTTCATGAAATTATCCATGATATCCATAAATCCGGTAGCAAGGCAATCATTCTTAAATTGGATTTTGAAAAGGCCTACGATCCGGTTAGCTGGGGCTTCCTTAAACAAGTTCTGGTGGCTAAAGGCTTTGACAGTGGTGTGGTTCACCGTATTCTGCAGTTGGTCATGGGGGGCCATACTGCCATTAATGTCAATGGGAAAGTTAGTAATTTCTTGAAGAACTCTAGGGGTCTCAGGCAAGGCGACCCGGCCTCGCCCATTCTCTTTAATTTTGTGGCGGACGCTCTATCTGATATCCTATCTAGGGTCGTGGCAGCCGGCCATATTTCTCCTTTCAGCTCACACCTCATCCCGGATGGTATTACTCACCTTCAGTATGTGGACGACACTATTATATTGGTGGAACTGAATGACCACTGCATTGCCCATCTCAAATTCCTGCTCCTTTGCTTCGAAGCTCTCGCAGGTCTTAAGATCAATTTCTCCAAAAGTGAAGTTATTGTTACCGGTGTTCTGGGCACCGAGGCTCTACGGGTGGCCCGTCTTTTGAATTGTTCTCTTGGCTCGCTTCCTATTAAATATTTGGGTTTGCCTGTCACTTTCGACAAACTTCTTGCTAAAGATTTTGCTCCTACGGTGGCCAAGGTTGGTAATCGTGTAATGCCCTGGAGGGGCAGGTACAATACTCAGGCGGGTAAAGTGGCCTTGATCAATGCTTGCCTCTCATCTCTCCCGATGTTCTTGATGGGCTTTTACCTTCTTTCAATGGGAACCCATGCTGGTTTTGATAAACATAAGGGTGCTTTCTATTGGAACGCGGCTGATAACAAACGCAAATATCGCTTGGTCAAGTGGGACCTTATTTGTAAGCCAAAAAGCCTTAGGGGGCTGGGCATTATCAATACTCTTGTCATGAACAAATGCTTGATCATCAAATGGTGGTGGAAGATCATGACCATCCCCCAGGACAAGCCCCTCTGGTTCAACATCCTCAAAGCGAAGTACTTCCCCTCTTCTAGTCCTATGTTTGCTCGTGCCTCGGGGGCATCTCAATTCTGGAAAAACCTTGTTAAACTCAGGCCTCTTTTTCAAGGCCTCGTCAAATTCGTTGTTCGCAATGGTAGGTCCACCAGATTCTGGCTCGATTGGTGGTGTGGTTCTTCTTCGCTGGCCACTGCTTTTCCTGTTCTGTTTTCTTACTGCCCGGACCCTGAGATCTCAATCCTTGAGCTCGCATCGAACAATTGGGATCTGCGTCTGCGTCGCTCTCTCTCTCTCTCCCGTGGAGTTGGAAGACTGGCAGCGCCTTGTTGCTCTCTTCCCTTCGCTCTCGGAGGAGGAAGACACGGTCGTGTGGCCCCACTCCCCTTCTGGTCGGTTCTCGGTTAAATCTTTATATGGCAAGCTCATTCCTGGGTCCACCACCTCCAAATTCAAATGGATCTGGAGGGCTCGCATTCCTCCTAAGGTCAAGGTTTTCCTATGGCAAGCCTCTCGTGGGCGTCTGCCGACGGGTGACCAAATTCACAAGAGAAATGGCCCGGGATCTGATAGATGTGCTTTGTGTGGGATGAGAGAAGACACGTCTCATATTTTCTTCAATTGTGTGTTGGCTAAACTATTCTGGTGTTGTATCAGATCCTGGATGCTTGTCTCCTGGGCTCTGACTTCCTTTTCTGATCTGCGAATCTTGGCCAATTGTTTGGTTGGGACCCAGAGGAGATTGTTTTGGATGGGCTTCGCAGCCATGTGTTGGTCTCTTTGGACGACAAGGAATAAATTTACTATCGAGCATGTTTTCCCTGCTAAGCCTGCTGATTGCTTATTTAAGACTTGTATATTCCTGCAGCAGTGGAGATTATTGACTAAGGAGGAGGACAGGGACGCCCTCTACGCCATGTTGGCCAAGATCCGAAATTCTGCCGTCTCCATTTCCCCAGTTCAAGCAGGCACTTAGGCGCTGTTGGCCTTGCTTCCGTGATCTTTCTACCTCCGGCCTGCGTGCCGTGTACTGGCCTGGGAGCCATGTACTTAGACTTCCCTCTTGTGTTGTCTGGTTTGATACTCTGCATGTTTTAGGTGCTGGTCTTATCGGTCTGTGTTAACTCTGCCTGATGGCTTTATCTATAAAGTCGGGCTGTGGCCTTTTCTCTAAAAATCAACCAGAAATTTTGAGTGCCGACGACGCCCAACTTCTCTTCCCGTTGCAGACCTCAGCAGCAACCCGCAACAATTGTTTTGCTCCTCCTCCTTGCGGATTGCAAAGCCCTCATCCTTCCTGTAAACAAGACCAATAGTCCAACTAATAGGTAGGCTGAGTTATAAGACTACTTTGATCATAAGGAAAAACATTCCTAATGCAGACATAGTTTTTTCTCTTCCAAAAGCTCAAAATACATCGGAAACTCCTGCTGCCACTATCCCTCTCAAACTGATAGGAAACATTCATGATCCAAGTACAAACTTCGGTAACAAGTGCTAGACTCATGTTAATGCCAAACGCACAACTAACCAGCCCCAGACATATCTTGCTAGCGAGCAGTGAATAAACAAATGATCAATGGTGTCATCAGCATCACAAAAGCCACATTTCTTACTTCCATCCAACCTCTCTTAGTCAGATTATCTTTAGTTAATATATTATTTTTAAACATAATCATGATTAAAACTTTATTTTTAATGAAACTTTAACAAACGAAAAGGCGTTTAACTTGTAAAGTTTTAAGCATTAGATTTTTTTTGAGAAAATTTTTAAGCATTAGATATGTGGATCTTAGTGTAACTGATCAGAATTTGTTAGAGGTCATACACACCTATTTATATGTGGGATGGGGTTTACAATAGTATATAGTTAAGCAAGGGGTTGAAGTGGGTTCATCGCCTTAATCGTAACCTCCGTTTGAAGAAGAATGATTTCTAAGGTGATTGCTGACTTTTTGTTTCCGGCTTCTCCTTCGTTTGCATTGTTTACTAGTTTGTATCAAACGTCGTTTCAAACACTTACCTTGTAGTTTCTATTGGTTCTTCCTGTTGGGGAACGTAGCACGCAATTTCAAAAAAAATCCTACGATCACGCAAGATCTATCTAGGAGATGCATAACAACGAGAGGGGAGAGTGTGTCTACGTACCCTGGTAGACTGAAAGAGGAAGCGTTTATCAATGTGGTTGATGTAGTCGTACACCTTCACGATCCGTCCCGATCAAGTACCAAACGTACGACACCTCCACGTTCAGGACATGTTCAGCTCGATGACGTCCTCGCCATCTTGATCCAGCAAGACGGGCGAAGTTGTAGATGAGTTCCGGTAGCACGATGACGTGGTGACGGTGTTGGTGAAGAACAATCTCCGCAGGGCTTCGCCTAAGCACTACGGAAACTATGAAGGAGGATAAACTAGAGGGGACAGGGTTGCTGGCACATGGCTTGGTGAATCTTGATGTGTCTTGGGTGCTAGCCCTGCCCCTCTATTTATATGTTGAGCCTTGGGGTCGAAACTTGGAGTAAAAGCCTCCACAAAGTCGGTTTCACCCGAAAGGCAAGAGTCCTACTCGGACTCAAGGGCCAAACGTAGGGTTCCTGGCGTCTGGCCCATGGACTCCGCAAAACTTCCTTTTGCGCTTTCCAAAAACCTTGTGGGCTTTCCCCTTTGGCCCAAATAAAGTGTTCTCGTACCCAAACATTTCGGGAAACATCCGGAACCCCTTCCGGTGAATTCCGGAACCCTTCCGGAGACCAAACACTATTATCCCATATATCAATCTTTATCTTCGGACCATTCCGGAGTTCCTCGTTATGTCCGTGATCTTATCCGGAACTCCGAACAACATTCGGTCACCAACATACATAACTCATATAATACTATATCGTCAACGAACGTTAAGCATGCGGACCCTACGGGTTCGAGAATTATTTAGACATGACCGAGACATCTCTCTAGTCAATAACCAATAGCGGAACCTAGATGCCCATATTGGTTCCTACATATTCTACGAAGATCTTTATCGGTCGAACCTTAATGACAACATACATTTATTCCCTTTGTCATTGGTATGTTACTTGCCCGAGATTTGATCGTTGGTATCTTCATACCTAGTTCAATCTCGTTACTGGCAAGTCTCTTTACTCGTTCCGTAATGCATCATCGTGTAACTAACTCATTAGTCACATTGCTTGCGAGGCTTATAGTGATGCGCATTATCGAGAGGGCCCAGAGATACCTCTTCGATACACGGAGTGACAAATGCTAATCTCTATCTATGCTAACCCAGCAAACACTTTCGGAGACACCTGTAGAGCATCTTTATAATCACCCAGTTACGTTGTGTCATTTGATAGCATACAAGGTGTTCCTCCGGTATTCGGGAGTTGCATAATCTCATAGTAAGAGGAATATGTATAAGTCATGAAGAAAGCAATAGCAATAAAACTTAATGATCATTATGCTAAGCTAACAGATGGGTCTTGTCCATCACATCATTCTCTAATGATGTGGTCCCGTTCATCAAATGACAACACATGTCTATGGTCAGGAAACTTAACCATCTTTGATTAACGAGCTAGTCAAGTAGAGGCATACTAGGGACACTCTGTTTGTCTATGTATTCACACATGTACTAAGTTTTCGGTTAATACAATTCTATCATGAATAATAAACATTTATCATGATATAAGGAAATATAAATAACAACTTTATTATTGCCTCTAGGGCATATTTCCTTCAGTCTCCCACTTGCACTAGAGTCAATAATCTAGATTACATAGTAATGATTCTAACACCCATGGAGTCTTGGTGCTGATCATGTTTTGCTCGTGGAAGAGGCTTAGTCAACGGGTCTGCAACATTCAGATCTGTATGTATTTTGCAAATCTCTATGTCTCCCTCCTTGACTAGATCGCGGATGGAATTGAAGCGTCTCTTGATATGTTTGGTTCTCTTGTGAAATCTGGATTCCTTCACCAAGGCAATTGCTCCAGCATTGTCACAAAAGATTTTCATTGGACCCGATGCACTAGGTATTACACCTAGATCGGATATGAACTCCTTCATCCAGACTCCTTCATTTGCTGCTTTCGAAGCAGCTATGTACTCCGCTTCACACGTAGATCCTGCCACGATGCTCTGCTTGGAACCGCACCAACTTACAACAAGCTCTTTGTCACCTCCATAAACGAGAAACATATCCTTAGTCCTTTTCAGGTATTTCAGGATGTTCTTGACCGCTGTCCAGTGATCCACTCCTGGATTACTTTGGTACCTCCCTGCTAAACTTGTAGCAAGGCACACATCAGGTCTGGTACATAGCATTGCATACATGATAGAACCTGTGGCTAAGGCATAGGGAATGACTTTCATTTTCTCTCTATCTTCTATATTGGTCGGGCATTGAGTCTGACTCAACTTCACACCTTCTAACACAGGCAATAACCCTTTCTTTGACTGATCCATTTTGAACTTCTTCAAAACTTTATCAAGGTATGTGCTTTGTGAAAGTGCAATTAAGCGTCTTGATCTATCTCTATAGATCTTGAGGCCCAATATATAAGCAGCTTCACCGAGGTCTTTCATTGAAAAATTCTTATTCAAGTATCCTTTTTATGCTATCCAGAAATTCTATATCATTTCCAATCAACAATATGTCATCCACATATAATATTAGAAATGCTATAGAGCTCCCACTCACTTTCTTGTAAATACAGGCTTCTCCAAAAGTCTATATAAAACCATATCCTTTGATCACACTATCAAAGTGTATATTCCAACTCCGAGAGGCTTGCACCAGTCCATAAATGGATCGCTAGAGCTTGCACACTTTGTTAGCACCTTTAGGATCAACAAAACCATCTGGTTGCATCATATACAACTCTTCTTTAAGAAATCCATTAAGGAATGCAGTTTTGACATCCATTTGCCAAATTTCATAATCATAAAATGCGGCAATTGCTAACATGATTTGGACAGACTTAAGCATCACTACGGGTGAGAAGGTCTCATCATAGTCAACTCCTTGAACTTGTCAAAAACCTTTCGCAACAAGTCGAGCTTTGTAGACAGTAACATTACCGTCAGCGTCAGTCTTCTTCTTGAAGATCCATTTATTCTCTATGGCTTGCCGAGGCAAGTCAACAAAATTCCATACTTTGTTCTCATACATGGATCCCATCTCAGATTTCATGGCCTCAAGCCATTTCGCGGAATGTGGGCTCATCATCGCTTCCTCATAGTTCGTATGTTCGTCATGGTCTAGTAACATGACTTCCAGAACCGGATTACCGTACCAGTCTGGTGCAAACCGTACTCTGGTTGACCTACGAGGTTCGGTAGTAACTTGATATGAAGTTTCAAGATCATCATCATTAACTTCTTCACTAATTGGTGTAGGTATCACTGGAACTAATTTCTGTGATAAACTACTTTCAAATTCGGGAGAAGGTACAATTACCTCATCAAGTTCTACTTTCCTCCCACTCACTTCTTTTGAGAGAAACTCCTTCTCTAGAAAGGATCCATTGTTAGCAACGAATATCTTGCCTTCAGATCTGTGATAGAAGGTGTACCCAACAGTTTCCTTTGGGTATCCTATGAAGACACATTTCCCCGATTTGGGTTCGAGCTTATCAGGTTGAAGCTTTTTCACATAAGCATCGCAGCCCCAAACTTTAAGAAACGACAACTTAGGTTTCTTGCTAAACCACAATTCATATGGTGTCATCTCAACGGATTTATATGGTGCCCTGTTTAACGTGAATGCAGCCGTCTCCAAAGCATATCCCCAAAAAATAGAGGTAAATCGGTAAGAGACATCATAGATTGCACCATATCCAATAAAGTATGGTTACGACGTTTGAACACACCATTACGCTGTGGTGTTCCAGGTGGCGTGAGTTGCGAAACTATTCCACATTGTTTCAAATGAAGTCCAAACTCATAACTCAATTATTCTCCTTCACGATCAGATCGTAGTAACTTTATTTCCTTGTTACGATGATTTTCCACTTCACTATGAAATTCTTTGAACTTTTCAAATGTTTTAGACTTATGTTTCATTAAGTAGATATACCCATATCTGCTCAAATCATCTGTGAAGGTCAGAAAATAACGATACCCGCCGCGAGCTTCAACACTCATCGGACCGCACACATCAGTATTTATTATTTCCAATAAGTCAGTTCCTCGCTCCATTGTTCCGGAGAATGGAGTTTTAGTCATCTTGCCCATAAGGCATGGTTCGCAAGTATCAAGTGATTCCAATATCCCGTCAACATGGAGTTTCTTCATGCGCTTTACACCAATATGACCTAAACGGCAGTGCCACAAATAAGTTGCACTATCATTATTAACTTTGCATCTTTTGGCTTCAATATTATGAATATGTGTATCACTACAATCGAGATTCAACAAATATAGACCACTCATCAAGGGTGCATGACCATAAAAGATATTACTCATATAAATAGAACAACCATTATTGTCTGATTTAAGTGAATAACCATCTCGCATCAAACAAGATCCAGATATAATGTTCATGCTCAACGCTAGCACCAAATAACAATTATTCAGGTCTAAAACTAATCCCGAAGGTAGATGTAGAGGTAGCGTGCCGACCGCGATCACATCGACTTTGGAACCATTTCCAACGCGCATCGTCACCTCGTCCTTGGCTAGTGTTCGCTTAATCCGTAGTCCGTGTTTCGAGTTGCAAATATTAGCAACAGAACCAGTATCAAATACCCAGGTGCTACTACGAGCATTAGTAAGGTACACATCAATAACATGTATATCAAATATACCTTTCACTTTTCCATCCTTCTTATCCGCCAAATACTTGGGGCAGTTCCGCTTCCAGTGACCAGTCCCTTTCCAGTAGAAGCACTCAGTTTCAGGCTTAGGTCCAGACTTGGGCTTCTTCCCGGGAGCAGCAACTGACTTGCTATTCTTCTTGAAGTTCCCCTTCTTCCCTTTTCCCCTTTTCTTAAAACTAGTGGTCTTGTTAACCATCAACACTTGATGCTCCTTCTTGATTTCTACCTCTGCAGCCTTTAGCATCGCGAAGAGCTCGAGAATCGTCTTGTTCATCCCTTGCATATTATAGTTCATCACGAAGCCTTTATAGCTTGGTGGCAATGATTGAAGAACTCTGTCAATGACACTATCATCAGGAAGATTAACTCCCAGCTGAGTCAAGTGGTTCTGGTACCCAGACATTCTAAGTATATGTTCACTGATAGAACTATTCTCCTCCATCTTGCAGATATATAACTTGTTGGAGACTTCATATCTCTCAACTCAGGCATTTGCTTGAAATATTAACTTCAACTCCTGGAACATCTCATATGCTCCATGACGTTCAAAACGTCTTTGAAGTCCCGATTCTAAGCCGTAAAGCATGGAACACTGAACTATCGAGTAGTCATCAGGTTTGCTCTGCCAGATGTTCATAACGTCCGGAGTTTCTCCTGCAGCGGGTCTTGCACCTAGCGGTGCTTCCAGGACGTAATTCTTCTGTGCAGCAATGAGGATAATACTCAAGTTACAGACCCAGTCCGTGTAGTTGCTACCATCATCTTTCAACTTAGCTTTCTCTAGGAACGCATTAAAATTCAAGGGAACAGTAGCACGTGCCATTGATCTACAACAGCATAGATATGCAAAAAAACTATCAGGTACTAAGTTCATGATAAATTAAAGTTCAATTAATCATATTACTTAAGAACTCCCACTTAGATAGACGTCCCTCTTGTAATCTAAATGATCACATGATCCATATCAACTAAATCATGTCCAATCATCACGTGAGATGGAGTAGTTTTCAATGGTGAACATCTCTATGTTGATCATATCTACTATATGATTCACGTTCGACCTTTCGGTCTCAGTGTTCCGAGGCCATATCTGCATATGCTAGGCTCGTCAAGTTTAACCCGAGTATTCTGCACATGCAAAACTGGCTTGCACCCGTTGTATGTGAATGTAGAGCTTATCACACCCCATCATCATGTGGTGTCTCGGCACGACGAACTGTAGCAACGGTGCATACTCAGGGAGAACACTTATACCTTGAAATTCAGTGAGGGATCATCTTATAATGCTACCACCGTACTAAGCAAAATAAGATGCATAAAAGATAAACATCACATGCAATCAAAATATGTGACATGATATGGCCATCATCATCTTGTGCCTTTGATCTCCATCTCCAAAGCACCGTCATGATCTCCATCGTCACCGGCTTGATACCTTGATCTCCATCGTAGCTTTGTTGTCGTCTTGCCAACTAATGCTTCCACGACTATCGCTACCGCTTAGTGATAAAGTATACAATTACATGGCGATTGCATTTCATACAATAAAGCGACAACCATAAGGCTCTTTCCAGTTGCCAATAACTTTTACAAAACATGATCATCTCATACAATAATTTATATCTCATCACATCTTGACCATATCACATCACAACACGCCCTGCAAAAACAAGTTAGACGTCCTCTACTTTGTTGTTGCAAGTGTTACGTGGCTGCTACGGGCTTCTAGCAAGAACCGTTCTTACCTACACATCAAAACCACAACGATTTTTTGTCAAGTTTGCCGTTTTAACCTTCAACAAGGACCGGCCGTAGTCAAACTCGATTCAACTAAAGTTGGAGAAATAGACACCCGCCAGCCATCTGTGTGCAAAGTGTTGGGGAACGTAGCAGAAATTCAAAATTTTCTACGCATCACCAAGATCAATCTATGGAGATTCCAGCAACGAGGGAAGGAGAGTGCATCTACATACCCTTGTAGATCGCTAAGCGGAGCGTTCATGAGAACGGGGTTGAAGGAGTCGTGCTGTCGTGATCCAAATCACCGGAGATCCTAGTGCGAGCAGACGGCACCTCCGCGTTCAACACACGTACAGCCGGTGGCGTCTCACGCCTTGATCCAGCAAGGAGAGAGGAGAGGTTGAGGAAGACTCCATCCAGCAGCAGCACAGCGGCATGGTGGTGATGGAGGCGTGGCAATCCCACGAGGCCGCCAAGCACCAAGGGAGAGGAGGAGGAGGAGGCGGAGGCTGCGCTGGAGAGGAGAGGCTCTCGTGTGTTATGGGCAGCCCCATAGGCCTCATATATATAGGGAAGGGAGGGCTGCGCCCCTCTAGGGTTTCCACCCCTAGGGGTGGCGGCCATCCTAGATGGGATCAAGGGAGGCGGCCAGAGGGAGGGAGAGGGAGGCCCACTAGATGGGCCTTAGGGCCCATCTCGCCCTAGGGTTGCCCTCCCACTCTCCCTTGCGCCTTGGGCCTCTTGTGGGCGCACCAGCCCCTTGGGGCTGGTTCCCTCCCACACTTGGCCCATAACCTTCAGGGCAGGTGGCCCCACTTGGTGGACCCCCGGGACCCTCCCGGTGGTCCCGGTACATTACCGATATCGCTCGAAACTTTTCCGGTGACCAAAACAGGACTTCCAATATATAAATCTTTACCTCCGGACCATTCCGGAACTCCTCGTGACGTCCGGGATCTCATCTAGGACTCCGAACAACATTCGGTAACCACATACAAACTTCCTTTATAACCCTAGCGTCATCGAACCTTAAGTGTGTAGACCCTACGGGTTCGGGAGACATGTAGACATGACCGAGACGTTCTCCGGTCAATAACCAACAGCGGGATCTGGATACCCATGTTGGCTCCCACATGTTCCACGATGATCTCATCGGATGAACCACGATGTCAAGGACTCAATCGATCCCGTATACAATTCCCTTTGTCTAGCGGTATTGTACTTGCCCGAGATTCGATCGTCGGTATCCCGATACCTTGTTCAATCTCGTTTCCGGCAAGTCTCTTTACTCGTTCCGTAACACATCATCCGTGATCAACCCCTTGGTCACATTGTGCACATTATGATGATGTCCTACCGAGTGGGCCCAGAGATACCTCTCCGTTTACGGGTGACAAATCCGATCTCGATTCGTGCCAACCCAAGACACTTTCGGAGATACCTGTAGTGCACCTTTATAGTCACCCGATTCGTTGTGGCGTTTGGTACACCAAAGCATTCCTACGGTATCCGGGAGTTGCACAATCTCATGGTCTAAGGAAAAGATACTTGACATTAGAAAAGCTTTAGCATCGAACTACGATCTATGTGCTAGGCTTAGTATTGGGTCTGTCCATCACATCATTCTACTAATGATGTGATCCGTTATCAATGACATCCAATGTCCATGGTTAGGAAACCGTAACCATCTATTGATCAACGAGCTAGTCAATAGAGGCTTACTAGGGACATGGTGTTGTCTATGTATCCACACATGTATCTGAGTTTCCTATCAATACAATTATAGCATGGATAATAAGCGATTATCGTGAACAAGGAAATATAATAATAACTAATTTATTATTGCCTCTAGGGCATATTTCCAACAGTCTCCCACTTGCACTAGAGTCAATAATCTAGTTCACATCGTCATGTGATTAACACTGATAGGTCAACTCGCCATGTGACCAACACCCAAAGAGTTTACTAGTGTCGTAAACTAGTTCACATCATCATGTGATTTAGGCTCAATGAGTTACGAGGTTTGATCATGTTTGCTTGTGAGAGAGGTTTTAGTCAGCGGGTTTTAGTCAGCGGGTCGAACCTTTCAGATCCGTGTGTGCTTGCAAATTTCTAGGTCATATTATAAATGTTGCTTCCACGCCCACTTGGAGCTATTCAAATGGTTGTTCCACTATCGTATCCTGTTTGCTACTTAGAGTCATTCGGATAGGTGTTAAAGCTTGCATCGGCGTAACCCTTCGCCAAACTCTTTATCACCTCCATAATCGAGAAACATGTCCTTATTTACTCCAAGGACAATTTTGACCGTTGTCCAATGATCCATTCTGGATCATTCTTGTACCCTTAGTGACTCATGGCAAGGCACACTTCGGTGCGGTACACAACATAGCATACTATAGAGCCTATATCGAAGCATAGGGGCGACCTTCATCCTTTCTCTTTTTCTGCCGTGGTCGAGCTTTTAACTCTTAACTTCATACCTTACAACTCAGGCAAGAACTCCTTCTTTGGTGATCCATCTTGAACACTTTCAAGATTATGTCAAGGTATGTGCTCATTTGAAAGTATTATTAAACATTTTGATCTATCTTATAGATCTTGATGCTTATTGTTCAAGTAGCCTAATCCAGGTTTTCTATTGAAAATCATCTTTCAAATAACCCTATATGCTTTCCAGAAATTCTACATCATTTCTGATCATCAATATGTCAACAACATATACTCATCAGATATTCTATAGTGCTCCCACTCACCTTTTTGGAAATACAAGTTTCTCATAAACTTTGTATAAACCCAAAATCTTTGATCATCTCATCAAAGCGCACATTCCAACTCCGAGATGCTTACTCCAGTCCTTAGAAAGGATCGCTGGAGCCAGCATACCTTTTAGCATCCTTAGGATCGACAAAACTTTCTGATTGTATCACATACAACCTTTCCTTACAAAAACTGGTAAGGAAACTCATTTTGACATCCATCGCCAGATTTCATAAATGCAGCTTATGCTAACATGATTCCGACGGACTTAAGCATCGCTACGGATGAGAAAAACTCATCGTAGTCAACTCCTTGAACTTGTGAAAACTCTTCGCCACAAGTCGAGCTTCATAGAAGGTGACATTACCGTCCACGTCCGTCTTCTTCTTAAAGATCCATTTATTGCAATGGCTTGCCAATCATCGGGCAAGTCCACCAAAGTCCATGCTTTGTTATGATACATGGATCCTATCTCGGATTTCATGGCTCCTAACCATTTGTCGAATTTGGGCCCACCATCGCTTCCCCATAGCTCGTAGGTTTATCAAGGCAGGATCACCGTACCACTCAAGCGATCTGCGTCCTTGTCGTCCCACGAGGTTCGGTAGTGACTTGATCCGAAGCTTCATGATCACTATCATAAGCTTCCACTTCAATTGGTGTAGGTGCCACGGGAACAACTTCCTGTGCCCTACTACACACTAGTTGAAGTGACGATTCAATAACCTCATCAAGTCTCCACCATCCTCCCACTCAACTTTTTGAGACAAACTTTTCCTCAAGAAAGGATCCGATTTCAAGAAACAATCCCTATTGCTTTCGGATCTGAATTAGGAGGTATACCCAACTGATTTTGGGTGTCCTATGAAGATGCATTTTATCCGCTTTGGGTTCGAGCTTATCAACCTGAAACTTTTTCACATAAGCGTCGCAGCCCCAAACTTTTAAGAAACGACAACTTAGGTTTCTCCAAACGGTGTCGTCTCAACGGAATTACGTGGTACCCTATTAAAGTGAGTGCGGTTGTCTCTAATGCCAAACCCATGAATAATAGTGGTAATTCGATAAGAGACATCATGGTATGCACCATATCCAATAGGGTGCAACTATGATGTTCGGACACACCATCACACTATGGTGTTCCAGGCGGTATTAGTTGTGAAACAATTTCCACAATGTCTCAATTGTGTACCAAACTCGCAACTCAGACATTCATCTCTATGATCACATCACAGACATTTTATCCTCTTGTCACGAAGATCTTCAACTTCACTCTGAAATTACTTGAACCTTTCAATAATTCAGACTTGTGTTTCATCAAGTAAATATACTCAACATATACTCAAATCATCTGTGAAGTAAGCACATAACGATATTCACTGCATGCCTCAGCACTCATTGGACTGCACACATCAAAATGTGTTACTTCCAACAAGTTGCTATCTTGTTCCATCTTACTGAAACCGAGGCTTTTGAGTCATCTTGCCCATGTGGTATGATCTGCATATCTCAAGTGATTCAAAATCAAGTGAGTCCAAACGATCCATCTGCATGGAGTTTCTTCATGCGTATACACCAATAGACATGCTTCGCATGTTTCAAACTTTTCAAAAACGAGTGAGTCCAAAGATCCATCAACATGGAGCTTCTTCATGCGTTTTACACCAATATGACTTACATGGCAGTGCCACAAGTAAGTGGTACTATCATTACTATCTTATACTTTTGGCATGAAAATGTGTATCACTACGATCGAGATTCAATAAACCATTTATTTAGGTGCAAGACCATCGAAGGTATTATTCAAATAAATAGAGTAACCATTATTCTCCTTAAATGAATAATCGTATTGCGATAGACATAATCCAATCATGTCTATGCTCAGCATAAACACCAAATGATAATTATTCTGGTTTAATACTAATCTTGATGGTAGAGGGCGTGCGATGTTTGATCACATCAAAATTGGAAACACTTCCAACACATATCGTCGGCTCACCTTTAGCTAGTCTCCGTTTATTCCGTAGCTTTTATTTGAGTTACTAACACTTAGCAACCGAACGGTATCTAATACCCTGGTGCTACTAGGAGTACTAGTAAAGTACACATTAACATAATGTATATCAAATATACTTCTATCGACCTTGCCAGCCTTCTCATCTACCAAGTATCTAGGGTGGTTCCGCTCCAGTGGTTGTTCCCCTTATTACAGAAGCACTTAGTCTCGGGTTTGGGTTCAACCTTGGGTTTCTTCACTGGAGCAGCAACTGATTTTCCGTTTCATGAAGTGTCCCTTCTTGCCCTTGCCCTTCTTGAAACTAGTGGTTTCACCAACCATCAACAATTGATGCTCCTTCTTGATTTCTACATTCGCGGTGTCGAACATTGTGAATGGCTCAAGGATCATCATATCTATCCCTGATATGTTATAGTTCATCACGAAGCTTCTAGCAGCTTGGTGGCAATGACTTTTGGAGAAACATTACTATCTCATCTGGAAGATCAACTTCCACTCGATTCAAGTGATTGTTGTACTCAGACAATCTGAGCACAAGCTCAATGATTGAGCTTTTCTCCCTTAGTTTGCAGGCTAAGAAAATCGTCGGAGGTCTTATACCTCTTGGCGTGAGCACGACTTGAAATCCCAATATCAGCCCTCGAAACATCTCATATGTTCCGTGATATTTCAAAACGTCTTTGGTTCCTCAACTCTAAACCGTTTAAGCGAACTATCATGTAGTTATCAAAAGCGTGTATGTCCGATGTTCGCAACATCCACAGACGACGTTCGGGGTTCAACACATGGCGGTGCATTAAGGACATAAGCTATCTCTGTCCACATAATCGCTCTGTCAACTTTCAACTATATTTTCTCTAGGAACATATCTAAGCAGTGGAACTAAAGCGCGAGCTTCGACATAATTTGCAAAAGGTCTTTTGACTATGTTCAAGATAATTAAGTTCATCTTATGAACTCCCACTCGAATAGACATCCCTCTGGTCATCTAAGTGATTACATGATCCGAGTCAACTAAGCCGTGTCCGATCATCACGTGAGACGGACTAGTCATCATCGGTGAACATCTTCATGTTGATCGTATCTACCATCGACTCATGCTCGACCTTTCGGTCTCGTGTTCGAGGCCATGTGCGTACATGCTAGGCTCGTCAAGTTAACCCTAAGTGTATTGCGTGTGTTCCGAGGCCATGTCTGTACATGCTAGGCTCGTCAACACCCGTTGTATCTGAACTTAAGAATCCATCACACCCGATCATCACGTGGTGCTTAGAAGCGATGAACTTTTGGCAACGGTGCACAGTTAGGGGAGAACACTTCTTGAAATTGTTGTAAGGGATCATCTTATTTACTACCGTCGTTCTAAGTAAACAAGATGCATAAACATAATAAACATCACATGCAATTATATAGTAGTGACATGATATGGCCAATATCATATAGCTCCATTGATCTCCATCTTCGGGGCTCCATGATCATCATCGTCACCGGCATGACACCATGATCTCCATCATCATGATCTCCATCATCGTGTCTTCATGAAGTTGTCTCGCCAACTATTACTTCTACTACTATGGCTACGGTTAGTAATAAAGTAAAGTAATTACATGGCGTTGTTTAATGACACGCAGGTCATACAATAAATAAAGACAACTCCTATGGCTCTGCCGGTTGTCATACTCATCGACATGCAAGTCGTGAGTCCTATTACAAGAACATGATCAATCTCATACATCACATATCATTCATCACATTCTTCTTGGCCATATCACATCACATAGCATACCCTGCAAAAACAAGTTAGGCGTCCTCTAATTGTTGTTTGCATGTTTTACGTGGCTGCTTTGGGTTTCTAGCAAGAACGTTACTTACCTCATAAAACCACAGCGTGATATGCCAATTGCTATTTACCCTTCATAAGGACCCTTTTCATCGAATCCGTTCCGACTAAAGTGGGAGGCGGCACCGCTAGCCACCTTATGCACCAAGTGCATGTCGACCGGTGGAAACTGTCTCACGAAGAATGCGTGTAAGGTCGGTCCGGGCGCTTCATCCCACAATACCGTCGAAACAAGATTGGACTAGTAACGGTAAGCATATTGAACATCATCAACGCCCACAACTACTTTGTGTTCTACTCGTGCAAAGAATCTACACAATAGACCTAGCTCATGATGCCTTTGTTGGGGAGCGTGGCAGAAATTCAAAATTTTCTACGCATCACCAAGATCAATCTATGGAGATTCCAGCAACGAGGAAGGAGAGTGCATCTACATACCCTTGTAGATCGCTAAGCGGAAGCGTTCATGAGAACGGGGTTGAAGGAGTCGTACTCGCCGTGATCCAAATCACGGAGATCCTAGTGCGAGCGGACGGCACCTCCGCGTTCAACACGTACAGCCGGTGGCGTCCCACGCCTTGATCCAGCAAGGAGAGAGGAGAGGTTGAGAAGACTCCATCCAGCAGCAGCACAGCGGCATGGTGGTGATGGAGGCGTGGCAATCCTGAGGCTTCGCCAAGCACCAAGGGAGAGGAGGAGGAGAGGCGGGGCTGCGCTGGAGAGGAGAGGCTCTCGTGTGTTATGGGCAGCCCCATAGGCCTCATATATAGGGGAAGGGAGGGCTGCGCCCCCTCTAGGGTTTCCACCCCCTAGGGGTGGCGGCCAGCCCTAGATGGGATCAAGGGAGGCGGCCAAGAGGGGAGGGAGAGGGAGGCGCCCACTAGATGGGCCTTAGGGCCCATCTGCCCTAGGGTTTGCCCCCTCCCACTCTCCCTTGCGCCTTGGGCCTCTTGTGGGGGGCGCACCAGCCCCCTTGGGGCTGGTTCCCTCCCACACTTGGCCCACGCAACCTTCTGGGGCAGGTGGCCCCACTTGGTGGACCCCCGGGACCCTCCCGGTGGTCCCGGTACATTACCGATATCGCTCGAAACTTTTCCGGTGACCAAAACAGGACTTCCCATATATAAATCTTTACCTCCGGACCATTCCGGAACTCCTCGTGACGTCCGGGATCTCATCCGGGACTCCGAACAACATTCGGTAACCACATACAAACTTCCTTTATAACCCTAGCGTCATCGAACCTTAAGTGTGTAGACCCTACGGGTTCGGGAGACATGTAGACATGACCGAGACGTTCTCCGGTCAATAACCAACAGCGGGATCTGGATACCCATGTTGGCTCCCACATGTTCCACGATGATCTCATCGGATGAACCACGATGTCAAGGACTCAATCGATCCGTATACAATTCCCTTTGTCTAGCGGTATTGTACTTGCCGAGATTCGATCGTCGGTATCCCGATACCTTGTTCAATCTCGTTTCGGCAAGTCTCTTTACTCGTTCCGTAACACATCATCCGTGATCAACCCCTTGGTCACATTGTGCACATTATGATGATGTCCTACCGAGTGGGCCCAGAGATACCTCTCCGTTTACGGAGTGACAAATCCATCTCGATTCGTGCCAACCCAGCAGACACTTTCGGAGATACCTGTAGTGCACCTTTATAGTCACCAAGTTACGTTGTGACGTTTGGTACACCAAAGCATTCCTACGGTATCCGGAGTTGCACAATCTCATGGTCTAAGGAAAAGATACTTGACATTAGAAAAGCTTTAGCATACGAACTACGATCTATGTGCTAGGCTTAGTATTGGGTCTTGTCCATCACATCATTCTACTAATGATGTGATCCCGTTATCAATGACATCCAATGTCCATGGTTAGGAAACCGTAACCATCTGTTGATCAACGAGCTAGTCAATAGAGGCTTACTAGGGACATGGTGTTGTCTATGTATCCACACATGTATCTGAGTTTCCTACCAATACAATTATAGCATGGATAATAAACGATTATCGTGAACAAGGAAATATAATAATAACTAATTTATTATTGCCTCTAGGGCATATTTCCAACACAAAGCATGGCGGTAGAACCAGTCTCATGAACGCGGTCATGTAATGTCGGTCCGGGCCGCTTCATCCAACAATACCGCAAAATCAAAGTAATACGTTGGCGGTAAGAAGTATGACTATTATCGCCCACAACTCTTTGTGTTCTACTCGTGCATATCATCTACGCACAGAGCTGTCTCGGATGCCACTGTTGGGGAACGTAGCATGCAATTTCAAAAAAATTCCTACGATCACGCAAGATCTATCTAGGAGATGCATAGCAACGAGAGGGGAGAGTGTGTCTACGTACCCTTGTAGACCGAAAGAGGAAGCGTTTATCAACATGGTTGATGTAGTCGTACACCTTCACGATCTGTCCCAATCAAGTACCGAACGTACGACATCTCCGCGTTCAGCACACGTTCAGTTCAATGACGTCCTCGCCTTCTTGATCCAGCAAGACAGGTGAAGTAGTAGATGAGTTTCGGCAGCACGACGGCGTGGTGACGGTGTTGGTGAAGAACAATCTCCACAGGGCTTCGCCTAAGCACTACAGAAACTATGAAGGAGGATAAACTAAAGGGGACTGATACGTCTCCAACGTATCTATAATTTTTGATTGTTCCATGCTATTATATTATCAATCTTGGATGTTTTATATGCATTTATATGCTATTTTATATGACTTTTGGGACTAACCTATTAACCTTGAGCCCAGTGCCAGTTTTTGTTTTTTCCTTGTTTTTGAGTTTTACATAAAAGGAATACCAAACGGAGTCCAATTGACGTGCCAATTTTTGATGATTTTTTATGGACCAAAAGAAGCCCCCGGAGTAAAAGAGTTGGGCCAGAAGAGTCCCGGGCTACCCACGAGGGTGGGGGGCGCGCCCTACCCCCTGGACGCGTCCCCCTATCTCATGGATGACTCGGAGACCCCCCCTAACGTGAGACCTACGCCAAAAATTCCTATAAATACAGAAACCTCCAGAACATAACCTAGATCGGGAGTTCCGCCGCCGCAAGCCTCTGTAGACAACAAAAACCAATCGGGGCCTGTTAGGCACCTGCGGGAGGGATCCTCACCGTGGCCATCTTCATCATCCCAACCCTCTCCATGACGAGGAGGGAGTAGTTCACCCTCGGGGCTGAGGGTATGTACCAGTAGCTATGTGTTTGATCTCTCTCTCTCTCTCTCTCTCTCTCTCTCTCTCTCGTGTTCTTGATTCAGCACGATCTTGATTGAAGTTATCTTATCGGATTGAGTCTTTAAGGATTTGAGAACACTTGATGTATGTCTTGCATGTGCTTATCTGTGGTGACAATGGGATATTCACGTGATCTACTTAATGTATGTCTTGGTGATCAACTTGCGAGTTCAGTGACCTTGTGAACTTATGCATAGGGGTTGGCACACGTTTTCGTCTTGACTCTCCGGTAGAAACTTTGGGGCACTCTTTGAAGTTCTTTGTGTTGGTTGAATAGATGAATCTGAGATTGTGTGATGCATATCATATAATCATACCCACGGATACTTGAGGTGACATTGGAGTATCTAGGTGACATTAGGGTTTTGGTTGATTTGTGTCTTAAGGTGTTATTCTAGTACGAACTCTAGGATAGATCCAACGGAAAGAATAGTTTCGTGTTATTTTACTACGGACTCTTGAATAGATCTATCAGAGAGGATAACTTTGAGGTGGTTTCATACCCTACAATAATCTCTTCGTTTGTTCTCCGCTATTAGTGACTTTGGAGTGACTCTTTGTTGCATGTTGAGGGATAGTTATATGATCCAATTATGTTATTACTGTCGAGAGAACATGCACTAGTGAAAGTATGAACCCTAGGCCTTGTTTCCTAGCATTGCAATACCGTTTGTGCTCACTTTTATCATTAGTTACCTTGCTGTTTTATATTTTCAGATTACAAAACCTATATCTACCATCCATATTGCACTTGTATCACCATCTCTTTGCGAACTAGTGCACCTATACAATTTACCATTGTATTGGGTGTGTTGGGGACACAAGAGACTCTTTGTTATTTGGTTGCAGGGTTGCTTGAGAGAGACCATCTTCATCCTACGCCTCTCACGGATTGATAAACCTTAGGTCATCCACTTGAGGGAAATTTGCTACTGTCCTACAAACCTCTGCACTTGGAGGCCCAACAACGTCTACAAGAAGAAGGTTGCGTAGTAGACATCAAGCTAATTTCTGGCACCGTTGCCGGGAAGGTTAGCGCTTGAAGGTATATCTTTAGATCTTGCAATCGAATCTTTCAGTTTCGTGTTTTATCACTAGTTTAGTCTATAAAATAAAACTACAAAAAAATGGAATTGAGGGTGCCTCATATGCTTCATGCTTTTAATGTCTTTTGTGAAAATGATGGGAAGGAAAGTTGTGCACAAGTACTAGAAGAAGAATTACATAGAATGCTTGGCATAAAATATGTGAATGACGAGCATGATTGCAATGTTGTTAGTATGAATTCTTTGAATACCCATGATGCTAATGATATGCAAAGCCACAAACTTGGGGATGCTATGATTGATGAAGATGATATGTTTAGTCCCCCAAGTTTTGAGGAGCAAATTTATTATGATGAAAGCATGCCTCCTATTTATAATGATTATTGTGATCACATGTATTCTATAGAGAATAAATATAACCATGAAACTTGTCATCATGATCTTAATTTTCAATTGGATTATGCTTCACATGATAGTTATTTTGTTGAGTTTGCTCCCACTACTATTGATGAGAATAAATTTGCTTATGTGGAGAGTAGTAAAATTTCTATGCAAGTAGATCATGAAAATAATGATTTATGTGCTGGTTATATGGTTGAATTCATTAATGATGCTACTGAAAATTATTATGAGAGAGGATCATATGCTTCTACATATTGCAATAATATCAAGTTTCCTCTCTATGTGTTGAAAATTTTGAAGATTTGCTTGTTTTACCTTCCTATGCTAGTTGTTTCATGTTCCCATAAGTTGTTTGTTCACAAAATCCCTATGCATAGGAAGTGGGTTAGACTTAAATTTTCTAGTCATATTCTTCATGATGCTCTCTTTATGTTTCAATTCTTATCTTTTATGTGAGCATCATTGAAATCATCATGCCTAGCTAAAAGGCATTAAAGAAAAGCGCTTGTTGGGAGACAACCCAATATTTACCCCTACTGTTTTTGTGTTTCCACATGATTAAGCTACTGTAGTAATCATGTTTTATAGCTTTTGTTTCAATAATGTGCCAAGTAGAACCTTTGGGAAGACTTGGGTGAAGTCTTTGCGATCTTGCTGTAAAAAACAGAAACATTTGCACTCACGAGATTAGATGCCATTTTTTACTGGAGAGTGCCTTTAGGTTGATTCTTTTTGCAGATAATTAATAGAAAAATTACTCACGTCCACCAATTTATTTCAGAATTTTTGGAGTTCCAGAAGTATTTGTTTAAGTCAGATTACTACAGACTGTTCTGTTTTTGACATATTCTGTTTTCTATGTGTTGTTTTCTTATTTTGATGAATCTATGAGTAGTATCGGAGGGTATGAACCATAGAGAAGTTGGAATATAGTAGATATTACACCA
Organism: Aegilops longissima; assembly: GCA_021605205.1. NCBI lineage: Eukaryota > Viridiplantae > Streptophyta > Magnoliopsida > Poales > Poaceae > Aegilops > Aegilops longissima. The sequence continues at coordinate 645,744,018 of CM038678.1, read as the reverse complement.
ATATAAATTTAGAATGAGTTCACAACAGTACCGAAAGTGGTGATTTATTTTCTTATACTAACGGAGCTTAAGAGTTTTCTGTTGAGTTTTGTGTTGTGAAGTTTTCATGTTTTGGGTAAAGATTCGATGGACTATGGAATAAGGAGTGGCAAGAGCCTAAGCTTGGGTGCCCAAGGCCGCCCAAGGTAATATTCAAGGACAACCAAGATCCTAAGCTTGGGGATGCCCCGGATGGCATCCCCTCTTTCGTCTTTGTTCATCGGTAACTTTACTTGGAGTTATATTTTTATTCACCACATGATATAAGTTTTGCTTGGAGCGTTATTTTATTTTATTTTGTTTTGCTTGCTGTTTCAATAATATCCCAAGATCTGAAATTCTTAAATTTTAGAGAGTCTTCACATAGTTGCATAATTATTCGACTACTCATTGATCTTCACTTATATCTTTCAGAGTAGTTTGTCATTTGCTCTAGTCACTACAAAAAAAATAGATGTGGTGGGCCGAATAGATTTTTTTTCTATCATACTTATGACACTTCTATGATGATAATTGTGACAAAACCCGGTATCATCATAGATGTGGTGGGCTCCTACTTCTATGACAAAAAATCATGACAGAAAATGGGCTTTTTGTCCTGGGCGGGCCGGAGACGCAGCTGCATGACAACCGTGGTAGAAGCGAGGGCGAGGAAAATATCGGGGTGTTCCCTGTTACGGTGGGTGGTCAGGGCCGAGCGATGCATGGAGGTTTGCGCGTTTCTCTCGTACACGCACATGCGTGGGTGCGAGGCGTTGGGCTCTACCTGAACCCGAGCGAGGCGTTCGCCTACTGAACCCAAGCGATTGCCTTTGCAGCTCGCCTTCTTGAACCCGGCGATCAATCGATGGCTGTTAAGCTGAACCCGATCGGCGATTCGCCGCTCTGCTGCTAAGCGAAGCCGATCGATGCTGCCTCTGGATGAGCGATGGCGTTCTTTGGGGCGGGCGGTTTGGATGAACAGGACCCCGTGGTGTTGCCTCTGGATGAACATGACCCCGATCGATCGAGCCGGTTGGGGCTGGATGAACAGGACCCCGTGGAGAGCTGGATGAACAGGACCACCCCGTGGAGGGCTGGATGAACAGTAGATGGTGGAGGGCTGGATGAACAGTAGCCCGTGGAGGGGTGGTTGAACAGGAGCCCGTGTGGAGAGGGCTGGTTGAACAGTAGTCGGTGGAGTAGCGCGCGGTGGAGGCTGGATGAACAGGAGCCCGTGGATGAACAGCCGCAGGTGGAGGATGGAGGAGGTCGACGGTGGATGAACAGTAGCCCGTGGAGGCTAGAGGGGGTCGACGGTGGAGATGAACAGTATCCCGTGGAGTCCCGTTTTGCGGTATGCCACACCCCTCCCGATGAACATGACCCCCATTTCGACTGTAGCGCTCCAACACAAGTTCGTTTCCTCCGTTTTGTGGTATGCCACACCCCTCCCGATCAACAGGACCCACATTTCAACCGTAGGAGGCCCGTTTCCTCCATTTTGCGGTACGCCAGAACCCTCCCGATGAATAGGATCCTGTTTCAAACGTGGCCGGTCGAACATAAGGCCGTTTCCTCCGTTCTGCGGTACGCCAGGCCTCGTTTCCATCGGCTGTTCCATCCATGCCCTCCCGATGAACACGACAATGCATTCTGTTCCGACTCAGCCGGTTGGCTCCCCATGAACACGACGACGACGCAGTTTCTCCGCTCCGACCCAGCCATGTACACGAGCCCTGGCCATACGTATGCGCGAGTAGGCGTTCGAGACCCCGCCCGTATGTACGTACGTGGCGTATTTTCTTTCTTGCTGCTGGCGCTATCGTGCGTGTACATGCTACGTGCGCCTCTACTACGACACGTGCGGCGCCTCTACATCGACCAGTATGTGCGTACCGTTTGCGACCAGAATGACAACGCTACGTATGCTTTGACCAGGTGGGTCCCGACTGTCAGGCACTTCCTTGCGTGCGAAGATGTAGCTGGTGGGTCCCAGCAGTCAGGGGGGCGAATCCTTTTTTTTCTCGGACGCACTTCCTTGTGTGCAAAGATGTAGCTGGTGGGTCCCAGCAGACAGGGGGAAACGTTTTTTTCACGAAATACGGTTGCCCGTCCGGTGGGTCCCTGCTGTCAGGTGGAGGAATCATTATTTTTCGCATAATAAGGAGGCACTTCCTTGCTGCCGCCATGGACCCAGCTGTCAGCCTCTCCACGTACAGTCCACGTCCGATGGAAGCCGTTCCTTGACCACGTTGACCACGCCGCGCCGAGAGCACCAGGCGGTGGATGACGGCGAGCCTAGGAAGGGGCGCGCGGAGCCGGGAAGAGCGGCAGTGGATTCCCAGCGTGAGAGGAGTATGAGGTTCACTAGTTCACTGTGGTGTGAGGCTGCCATCGCCGCAGAATAACGGGGGTGTGGGTGAGTAGAGGATGGTCGGCGGCGGTGGGACTAGTAGAGGCGGTGAGGCCTCGCGGCAAGACTGACCGCCACGGGAGGCGAGGAAGCGGCGACACGACCGGCGCTGCTTTGGGCGGCTGGAGCAAGAAGACCAGAGGTTGAAGAAGCACGACGGCCGTTGGATGGACATCGTACGGTCACTCGAGCTAGAATCGTTTATATTGACTAAGTTGACAAAGCCCTTGGTATGCATCAACTTAGTAGGCCCACAGGTCAGCTTTCGAAACGGTGCGCCCCAGATGCTAGGGGAGGAATCATTTTTTGGGCGGGTGAAGCTAGAATATCCGAGATTGAAGAAGAAGCACGACATCCGTTGGGTGGACATCCAACGGCCACTACTGCTAGAACCGTGTGTTGACTATAAGTTGACAAAGCCTTGCATACGCGTCAACTCTCTTTTTTTTTGAGGGGACGCGTCAACTTAGTAAGGCCACTAGTGTGTGGCAGAGAACTTGTAGCCCATTTGAGATTTGTAAGAATGTGCAGCCAATTTTTGAATTCTAATGGAATTTACTACAACCCATTTACAATTTGTTAAAAGTACAGCCCATTTCAACCAACCGTTCAAAACAGAATTCAATAAAAATTTCCCACATTTTGATGGGATCCGAAATATTTTTATCCCAAAATTTCTACTCAGATTAAATACAATTTCAATATAAATTTATATTACGTAAAAATCCAACGAAACATTGCGCTCGCAACAATTAATGAAATTAAAATTTTCAATATCCAAAAATAATATTTTATAAAGTAATTATGTGTTTGGTGCATTTTTTATAGTTACTGCCTAGTTTTTATAATTACATCCCATTTATTATTTCTTAAATCCCATTTTCTTGTTAAGCCTAATGCATCCCTCCTAGGAAAGATTTGCAGCCTAGCGGGGCGGAGAATAACAACTTGACCTTGCCTAGGTATTCCTAAAAAAGTATAGCTGGGCTAGCCATTTTCAACTTGAAAAAAATTAATATCTGGGCTGGATATCTAGCCTGGGCTAGAAGGGCCACAACCCGCCCAGTTAATACCTGCATCGACGTTTTCGTTGTTGTTCAGAGGAGAAAAATTAATATCTGGGCTAAACATCGCTCAAGGAAAACTCTTGTAAGTGCATCTAGTGCCACTCCTAGTTGGTTTTGGAGTATTGACGACAAACCTGGTTGAGGGACTAATGTGTTTGTGAGAATTGCAGGATAACACAGGTAGTAGTCCCTCCTTGATTCGGTTTACCTACCGGAGATGACCCCTAAAAATGTGTGAACACATTGAAGACAATGGTGGTCAGTGAAGATATTCACTTTGAAGACTATGACACGAGAAGACATTGAGTGAAGACTATGGAGCGCGAAGACTTAGTTGTTTCGTTGTGTCCTTTTTCTTCTTTGTTGAGTCATAGGAACCACCGCACTGTTAAGTGGGGTCCAAGTGAACAAAGTCGAGTGGTGAAGTGATGCTTAAACCAAATCCTATGTCTTGACGAAGACAATGAGAGCAAATCTTATCCCGAGTCGGATAAGTCAGCTTTACTTGTAGCCCAAGTCAAGCTGCCGCGTGTGTTTGAAATCTGACCGTTGCGACATGTGTCAGTTCCTTAGTGACCAGGGTCATTTCGGACAAATCCGGTCGGGTTGCCCAGTGGCTATAAATAGCCCACCCCCTACACCATAAATTGGTGGCTACTCAGAGTTAGTGCACGACTTTTGTCGTTTGAGAGCAACCCACCTCCGAAGCCTTTGAGAGAGAATCCTTGTGAGGACAAAGCCCAAACCACCCAGAGCCCAAAGAGTGTTTGGCATCACTGAAGTCTTCTGTCCACGTGACCTGAAGACTTGTTACACTTGAGGACCGTGAATCCTCTAGCCGGTTAGGCGTCGCGTTCTGAGCATCCAAGAGTCATTGTGGATCGCCGGTGAACGAAGTCTGTGAAGGTTCGGAAGTCTACCTTGAAGACTTACCAGTGTAATTGGGCGAGGACCGTGTGTCCTTAGCTCAAGGGGAATAAGGTGAAGACGAGGTCTTCTGAGTTGAATCTCAGCCTCCCTAACCAGACGTACAGTTGTCACAGTAACTGGAACTGGTCGAACAAATCCCTGTCCCTCTGAAGCCACTGGTTCTATCTCTTACTCCTCTTTACTTATAGTTTGTCTTCGTGAAGTCATTGCCTGCTTGTATTATCTGATTGACTTGACTGTGTGACTATCTGTTCAGTTTGGCTTCACACTATCTTCCATCTTGGTCTTTACTACCTAGCTGCTACTAGTCTTCATGCTTTCACTTCATTGAATACTTGACTATGGCTTGTCTAGTGTAGTCTACCTTCCGCTACATTAGATAGTATTGGTTATATTGTTTGTCCTCAAAACTTCCATGTTTTGAAGACTTCCATAAAAGTCGCCTATTCACCCCCCTCTAGTCGATAACTAGCCCTTTCAATTGGTATCAGAGCAAGGTGCTCCCTTATTCTGTGTGATTCAGTTTAACCACCTGGAGTTTAGCTATGTCGACTGCAGGGATAATTAAAGTCTCCGCTGCATGCCCCATCTTCGATGGCACTGAATATCCCTACTGGAAGAATAGGATGCGCATGCATATTGAAGCCATTGATGTTGATCTATGGTATGTCGTCAAGAATGGCGTTCCCAAGACTGGTGAAGGTGTCACCCCTGCTGATGTTAAGAAGTTCATTCAACTGGATTCTACTGCCAAGAACATCATCTGTGGTCACCTTACCAAAGGACAGTATGGTCGTGTGAGTGCTCTGGAAACGTCGAAGCTAGTCTGGGACTGGCTGTCCAAGGTCAATGAAGGCGTCTCAACCCAGCGAGATCAATGTATCAGTACTCTCCACAACCTCTTCAACCGCTTCAAGAGACACGACAATGAGTATGTCCAGATCACATTTGATCACCTCACTGATATCACAAATGAGCTCCATGCACTAGGCGCCACTGAGATCATGAAGCATGAGATAGTGAAGACACTACTGAGATCTCTTGACAACTCATTTGACACCTTAGCCACGATGATACAAGAACACCCGATTTCAAGACTCTCGATCCGTCGACATACTTGAGAGGCTCAACACACATGAGTACCAGCTATCGAGAAGCGAGATATCTATGGCCCCAACTATGGCGAACCCGAGCTTTGAAGGCAAAGGATGCTGCTTCCTCATCGAAGAAGAATCATTGCAGATTCGGTGATCTGAAGAACTTGGAAAGGAGCTTGCTATGCTTGTGAAGAAGTTCAGAAATTCACCAAGAAGAAAGGCTTGAAAGTCTTCACAATCCAGGTCAAGAAATGATGAAGCTTCTGCATATGATCACAAGAAGAGAACCTGTCACAAGTGCAAGAAACCTGGTCACTACATCTCTGAGTGTCCACAGTGAGACAATGAGAAGAAGAAGAAGAAGAAGAAGAAGAAGAAGAAGAAGAAGAAGAAGAAGAAGAAGAAGAAGAGCAAAGAATATGATTCTGATGACAAGAAGAAGAAGAAATCCTCAAAGTCTTCTTCCAAGTCTTCTTCCAGATCTTCATCACGCAATAAGAGCTCATCTGGCAAGGCTCGTGCTTTTGTTGGCAAGGAGATGGATTCAGAAGAGGAGTCTGCTTCAGAGGAGGCGGAGGTGGAGTCTGAGGGGGAGTCTGACTCGGGTGTTGCGAGTCTGGCCCTAGCTTCTGCCTACGTCGCCAAGTCCATCTTCAACACCGAAGACAATGGCTCCGTCACCAACACTAATGATAATGACGAGGACGACTCGCCTCCCACCTACTGCTTCATGGCACGTGGTGCCAAGGTAAAATCACGTGACACTTACTTTCAAACATCAAGTGAAGATGACTCTGATTGTCAATCCAAACCCAGCTACAAAAAACTTGCTAAAATTGCAACTGGACAACAGAAAGCTATGGAACACACTAAAATACTGTTAGACAAAAGCGATGACCTATTGGACACGGAAATGACCCATTCTCAATCCTTAGTTGAAGACATTAAAAATCTTCATGCTAAGTACCAGGAACTTGAAAGTCATCATGAAACGCTCACAACCACTCACGAAAATCTCTCCTATGATTATCTTCAAAGGAAGCAAGAGCTTGAGAAATTGAGAGCGGCTCATGAAGATCTTCAAAAAGAGAATGAGTCACTTCGCGCTCAACAGATCAGTTCCGCTCAGGAAGGATTTGAACCACCTTGTCTAAAATGCCTTGAGCATGAAAATGCTACTTCTATTGCTAAATGTTCTACTGCTGCTACGGTTGCAATATCTTCAACTGCTGATGTGGTAACTAACCCCTCTGCGGAGGATACCACTACTATTGCTGATGAAAATGCTAGGTTGAAGACATTGCTTGAAACAGGGATGTACAAAAGTCTCAAAGGGAATCAAACACTATGCGATGTCCTCAAAAAGCAGATTCTGAACCAAAACCCTAGGAAAGAGGGTGTTGGGTTCGAGAGGAAAATGAATGTTGATGGCTCCTACTGGAAGCCTGAGCAGTAGCCCAAAACCACATGGGTTGCTACAAAGGGACCTTCAGTGGATCCATCCACCCTATCCGCTTCACATGCTAACCCAATTGTCATTGATGAATCCTTTGATGCAAACTATAAACTGTTTAAGAATCAGAATGGTGAAGTGTTTGCGGTATATTGGTACTAACTGCAGGAACGGGCCGCCTATGAAGAAGATCTGGGTTCCCAAAAGTTGTCTTGAGAATCTTCCTGTGAATGTCATTATGACACCACCTGGGAGGAAAACAAATCCTAGACCAAAGGCTTCATATGACCCAAAGGCTTCATACAGACGGAGGACTCACAGAGTCACCCTAACGCCAATGTTTTGCGGGAAACCATACTCAGACTTATGAATATGAGCGTGTGTCTTCAAACCGCTATGTTCATAGAACTAAGAACTTTTCTGCTTATTCATATGAGTATCGTTCTTCTCCTGCAAGGCTATTTGCTAGGGCTCCAAAGCCGAAATTCTCAGATGCTGCACTTGGGCTCGTTGCTTCTAAGCCACCCCTGAAGATGTGGGTGGTTAAGAAGAATTAACTTTCTTTTGCAGGGAAAGGTCTCCAGCCGGAAATCAAAGGCGTCTGATGCTATTGTTGGGGACCTAAAACATCTTGTAGGGCGCAAGATCAAATGCCCAAATGGTCTCACTATGTATTTTGTTCCTGAATCATTTTCCATACATCCAATCAGTCCTAACTTGGATCTAAGCTTTCATAATCCACTTGCTCGTCAAATGTTTATGCTTCACACTTCTCTTTGTGAAGCCTATCCCCCTAACTGCACTGTATGCTACGACACCTCATGCTTCAGAATGGATTATGGATAGCGGATGCACTAATCATATGACTGGTGATCGAAGTCTTCTCATGGACTCAACCTTACGTCCATCTGACAAGAGCCACATCACATTTTCTGACACTGGTAAAAGCAAGGTATTGGATCTAGGTAGAGTTGCAATCTCAAGGGATCAGCACATGGATAAAGTGATGCTTGTTGAATCCCTTGGTTTCAACTTAATGTCTGTCTCAATGCTTTGTGACTTCAACATGATTGTGCTATTTGGAAAATATCGATGCCTTGTACTAATGGAATCTGACAAGTCTCTAGTCTTTGAAGAGTATCGAAAAGATGATCTATATATTGTAGATTTCTCAGCTGGACCGTAGATGGTCGTATGTCTTCTAGCAAAGGCTTCAGAATGCTGGCTCTGCCATCGAAGGCTAGGGCATGCTGGCATGAAGAATTTGCACACTCTCACGAAGAAGAAGCATGTCGTGGGCATCGAAGGCGTAAAGTTCAAGAAGGATCATCTGTGTGGCGCCTGCGAAGCTGGAAAGATGACTAGGGCCAAGCATCCCTCGAAGACAATCATGACTACATCTCAACCCTTCGAGCTGCTTCACATGGATCTATTCGGCCCTACTCACTACTCTACTCTCAATGCTACTGCTTGCCTATATGGCTTCGTAATTGTTGATGATTACTCTAGATATACTTGGGTACATATAATCCTCTACAAGACTGAAGTGCAGGATGTCTTTAGACGCTTTGCCAATCGTGCCATGACAAACTATGGCGTCAAGATCAAGCATATCGAGCGACAACGCACCTTGAGTTCAAGAACAACGGCCTCGACCTCTATCTGGATACACTTGGCATCACACATGAGTTCTCTGCTTCTTATACACCTCGGCAGAATGGCATCGCCGGCGCAAAACAGAACTCTCATTGAGATGGACGAGCGATGCTTGATGAGTACAAGACCCCACGAAGTTACGGCTGAAGCCATTGACCTTGCTTGCCACATCATCAATCGCGTTTATCTTCACAAGCTTGAAGAAAACATCCTATGAGCTCCTAAATGGTAAGAAGCCAAATGTAAGCTACTTCAGAGTATTTGGTGCAAGGTGCTGGATCAAGGATCCACATCACACTTCAAAATTTGCACCGAAAGAACATGAAGGTTTTATGCTTGGTTATGGAAAGGATTCGCACTCCTACGGAGTCTTCAACCTATTTCACTATAAAGTGGTTGAAACTGTGGATGTGCGGTTCGATTGAACTAACGGCTCGCAAAGAGAGCACCTGCCAAATGTGATAGATGAAGTACCTCCAAGTGAATCTATCAAGCAGATGGGAATTGGAGATATCATACCCTCTGAGAATAAATCTGAAGAGGAGCTTATCCTTTCTGCACCTAATCAACCTGAAGACAATGCTCAGTGTGAAGACAATCCCCCAAATGATCATATTGATCAGCAGGAGCAAAATCTTCGTCCTGCTCATCCTCGTGTTGCAAATGAAGTTCAGATTGAGAAGATAATTGACAGCTTGAATGCACCTAGTCCACTCACTCATTCAAAAGCAACTCAAAGAGCAACACAACTAACCAACTTCTGTGGGCATTTTGCATTTGTCTCAATCACTGAACCCAAGAAAGTTGATGAAGCCTTCATGGAACCTGAATGGATTCAAGCTATGCAAGAAGAGCTTCAACAGTTCGAGCTAAATAATGTGTGGGAATTGGTCAAGCGTCCTGATCCTCGAAAGCACAATATCATTGGCACCAAATGGATATATCGGAACAAGCAAGATGAGCATGGTAAAGTTGTCAGAAACAAGGCTCGTCTCGTTGCGCAAGGTTATACTCAAGTGGAAGGAATTGACTTCGATGAAACATTTGCTCCGGTGGCAAGACTTGAAGCCATTCGCATACTGCTAGCCTATGCAAATCATCACAACATTCTTCTGTATCAAATGGATGTGAAAAGTGCTTTTCTCAATGGAAAGATAGAAGAAGAAGTATATGTCACACAACCTCCAGGCTTTGAAGATCCAAAACATCTTGATATGGTATACAAGCTCAACAAGGCATTGTATGGCCTCAAACAAGCCTCTCGTGCTTGGTATGACACATTCAAAGACTTCCAGAAGGGCAAAGGCTTCAAACCTGGTTCACTAGATCCTACACTCTTCACGAAGACATATGATGGTGAACTATTTGTATGCCAAATCTATGTGGATGACATTATCTTCGGCTGCACCAACAAGAAATATAGCGATGAATTTGGTCACATGATGCAAGAGCAATATCAATGTCCATGATGGGCGAGCTGAAGTTCTTTCTGGGTCTCCAAATCCGTCAACAACGCAACGACATCTTCATATCACAAGAAAAATACCTCAAAGATCGCCTGAAGAAGTTTTGAATGCAAGACTGCAAAGGATACACGACGCCGATGCCAACCAAAATTCATCTGAGTCCCGACGATAATGGTAAAGAGTTCGATCAAAAGGTATATTGCTCCATGATTGGCTCTTTGCTTTACTTATGTGCATCTAGGCCAGATATAATGCTTAGTGTTTGCATATGTGCCCGATTCCAAGCGGCACCAAAGGAATCGCATCACTTAGCTGTGAAGCGAATTCTTAGATATTTGGCTTACACCCCAACACTAGGATTATGGTATCCAAAGGGCTCAGAGTTTGATCTAGTTTGATTCTCAGATGCTGATTATGCTAGTGACAAGGTTGATCGCAAGTCCACATCGGCACATGTCACTTTACGGGACGATCTCTTGTCTGTTGGTCTTCAAAAAGCGAGCTGTGTATCTCTCTCTCTGCTGAATCTGAATACATTGATCTTTGGATCCTCTTGTGCTCAGCTTCTCTGGATGAAGCAAACTCTCAAAGACTATGGTATCCATCTGAAGAATGTGCCTCTCTATTGCGACAACGAGAGTGCCATCAAGATTGCCAATAACCCAGTTCAGCACTTGAAGACAAAGCACATTGAAATTCGTCATCACTTTCTCAGAGATCATGTTATGAAGGAAGATATTGATATCATTCACGTCAAGACAGAAGAACAGTTGGATGATATCTTCACAAAGCCCTTGGATGAGAAAAGGTTTTCCAAATTGCGGTGTGAGCTAAATATCTTGGAATCCTCAAATGTCATGTGAATGGACACACATCCTAACACATATGCATTTTGATGAGTTAGATGTGCAACACACAAAGTAATGTTTATCTTCAATCAATGAAGACATACACTCTAAGTGTGAATACATTAATGTGGAAATTGACTTCGGAGTGGCATGATAATTGTGCGTCGTGTCTGGGTCTAATACTTCCTCTATGGTGGGTAACGCCACCACCAAACTCTTGTTTGAAGTGTTTTACTTGGCGTTAAATTTGCAAAGTCTTCACAGTTGATTTGTCTTCAACATTGATTTGAATTCAAAATTAACTACACCATGTTGATTTGGTCTTGACTCTATTATATACATATATTGTGTTCTGTCCTCTACAGCATTCACTTATAGCTATGTCTTCTTTCTTGAATCTTTTGAACTAAGTGAATGTGATCGGACCCTAACCTATCTATGCTTCTACCTCAAGCTCTATCTATCCAAAACATATGCATTCTGATGAAACTGTCAAATGTCTTCTCTGCGTCCTTGTCAGCGGAAGACACAGAGACAAACTTTAAATATGTTTTTAATGCTATATCCTTTTGCCTGAAACCCGGAGAATTCGGAACGACCACCCAGACAATCTAGGCGAGCGTGGGAACCTGGAACAACTCTCAATGTGTTGCATGTGTGCCACGTGTCCTTCAGATGTGAACCGGCAGGGGCACCTGCGTAATTGAGCTGTGCCGTCTCCTTCCTTATAAATACCCATCACATCTCGGTAAAAATTCTTCTTCCACCTCGCCACCTCTCGCAAACCCTAGAACCTCTGCTAGCTCTCAACGACACCGGCGACGAAGCGCTTAGCTGCCTATCGGAGTAAATGACCACGGGTAGCCTAGCCGGCTCCCCCTGGGGCTTCTGAAAAAATTACAAGCCAATCAAGTCATCCAGCATCCAAGACGTTGGGCCACCTTCCCCCGGCCGGCTGTCATTCGGGCCTGCTGTCCGGGGGTGGCCTGGCCCCAAGACCCATAGGAGAAATGGCTGGCTACCAAGGAGCCGGCTACCAGAGGGCCGACTCCGCGTAGCCGGTCACGAGAAGGCCGACTCCAAGGAGCCGGCCACCCCGCAGGCGGCCAAGGCCGCACCCTCAGAATCTGCACCCACATAGCGGCGATGAGGCGGGCGTGGCTCTGATGAAGCCTGCCACCCCGCATCCGGGCGCATAGCTCTGATCGCCGTCTTGGGCAGCCATCACCCGTCCGTGGCAACCTTTGTTTCCATGTTGACTGTGACGTCACCCACGACAGGCTGTCTGTACCACCCGCAGGCGGCGGGCCCCTCCAGCCAGAGAGATGCCCGAAGGCGGCTCGGCCTCCCCCAGTCGGCCTGGGACATGGCCGGCTCCCCATAGCCGGCTTGTTCCCTCCCTCGAAGGAAGCGCCTCATTAAGGAGACAAGATGAAGTGAGGCTAAAGTGATCGCCGCCAAGGCGGCGGCACTGTAGCCACGCTTACCCCGACAAAGCCCTCGTCATCGAGATTGAGCAGCGATAACCAACCCCGACAAGGCCCTCAGCGGTGGGGCCAGCTTGTCGACAGTGGAGCCGGCAGCGGCGGGACCCACCAAGTAGGCGGGCCCAGCTACGGCGGAGAAGCGGCGGGACGAAGACACCAGCGGCTGGGGCCCACACCTGGCGGATTACCATTGTACCCACAGGGGTAGGCCTATATAAACCCCTCGGGGCACCCATGCAAAGGTTGGACTCGATAGTTTTAGACACCACGTAGAGGGAAGAGAAGAGCTAGCCATGCCCTTCTTCTTCCTCACCCGAACAGCTCAAGGAGCCTCTTGTAGCCCTTGTTCATCTAGTGATCATCACGGAGACCCAGAGCAGCGATGGGGTGTTATCTCCACGGAGAGCCTCGGTGGGTAAGATTTGCGGCGTGCATGTCTTCGCCTCATCCCGTTTCCAGGCACCGACGACGTCTTATTGGCTCCCACTATGATTAGCCACCCGTTGGCATATGTCGCACCTACCACCCGACATTTGGCGCCCACCGTGGGGCCAGGTGCACCGTCGTCCGGAGACCTGTTGTGGACGGGAATCCTCTTCCTCCCCCGCGAGCGTAGCCAGCCCGGCACGCCCGGTGGCGCTTGCCCCGACGCGCTGCAAGGTGTCGCTGACGCCTGTGCGGCGAGCTGCCTCGCCGACCTTCTTGGCAAAACTCGCATATCCGACGAGCCCGCATCCGACGCGGGTACCGGCTGCCTCGAGAGCCACCTCGTCAGCCTCCTCGACCAGCTCCACGTCTCCATAGAGCCCGCTGTGGACTTGGAGTCGGTTGGCTCCACCGACCCGATGCTTGTCGACTCCGACACGGCATCGCTCGACGCCTTCCCCACCAACGCCGTCATCTTCGACGACCCGCTTCCCCAAGCTGTAAGCTGCGGCAGCGCCATCACCGAGGTGCTGGTCATTAGTCACGGCGGCCCCTCGGGCGAGAACGCCCACGACGCCCCGCCAGCGGCACCGCACGACCTGTCCACCCCTCTCGCGGCTGACGCCGATGCCGAGGCACTGGAAGCACGCCGCCTCGCCCTCCACGTGAAGGGCCGGAGGATAGCCTCCCTGAGACGCCTCGCCGAGGCCCACCAGCGAGAAGTCGACCGCACCGCCTTCGGCACGCCGCCTCCCGAAGGGCCGAGCCGACTTGGCATTGTCAAGAAACGCGGCGCAGCCATCGCCGACATGCTGGGCGTGGACTGCCCCGTCTACGCCACGCCCTCAAAAACCCGCGTGCCGCCCAGGCGGCCGTAGAAGAGCTGAACGGGCTAGGGCCCGACGAGCTTCCCTACATGGCAAGACGCATCCAGCAACTAATCGGCGCGGCCGCAGAGCGGCAAGAAGACAGCGCCGTTCAGCCTCCCCGCGCGAGAGCACGCGCGCAGCGTCGCATACGCCGACTGCGGGCAACGCCCGTGCCACGGCAAGCAAAGGAGCCGCCGCCACCGAGCCGAACCGGATCTCCATCGGCGCGCGAAGGCCACCCTCGAGCCGTGGAACGGCGAGGCAACCCGCCCCCTCCTCCACCTGGCGGGGAAAGATATCCTACCCCGCCGCCCGTCACCCATCCGACTCTCAGCGGCCGACTCGGCCGCCGCGAAGGAGTCGGCGAAAACGACGCCCGCCACAGGATCGACCGCCTTGCGCGATCCCTGGCGTTAGAAGAAGAAGACGATGTCGGGCCGCCTTGCTTCGGCCCCCGCATCCGCGACGAGCCCTTTCCCAAAGGGTTCTCGCTCGAGAGATCGCCCAAGTACAGCGGCTCCGTGAAGCCGGAGGATTGGCTGATCGACTACTCGACCCATGATCGGCATAGCGAGCGGCAGCGGTAGCGTTGCCGTGAAATATGTGCCCCTCATGCTTCAGGGCACGGCGCGAACCTGGCTTAACAGCCTCAAGCCGTACAACATCAACAGCTGGCTGGACTTCACCGAAGCCTTCATCCGCAACTTCACTAGCACCTACCAGCGGGCTCCCAAGCCTAGGCAACTCTCCTTGTGTGTACAAGGACCCACCGAGTTGACTCGCGACTACCTCACGCGTTGGGCCGAGCTCCGCAACTCCTGCGAGGGGGTGCACGAGGTTCAAGCGATAGAGTACTTCACCGCCGGGTGCCGAGAAGGCACCCTCCTCAAGAACAAGCTCCTCTGCGATGAGCCGGCTACCCTCGATGAGTTACTTGTCATCGCCGACAAGTACGCCACCGCCGACTCCTCCATGAAGACCGAGCTCCGGGTAGACGCCGCCGGGAAGGTAATGAATCCGACTCCCAAAACGTCGGCTGGCGACTCTAGCCGACGCCCGTACCAGCATGACAACAAGCGCAAGGGCCCAATGCCGCCTCCCGCCAGTCGGCAGGTGGCCACCGTCGAAGACGAGCAACCTGAAGAGCGGCCCGCCCAAGAAGCGAAGGCGGCAGGCGGCTTGGCAGCCGACTTTCTCCTCGAGCAAGCTCTTGGCGCCCCATGCAAGTTCCACAGCGGCGCGAAGCCGTCCAACCATACAACCTGGAAGTGCCACTGGCTTACCCGAATCACCAAGGGCGAAGGGCTGGTGCCGCCTCCGCCTGCTGGACAGCCGCCTCCGGCTCCCCAACAGTCGGCCGCTCGACCAGCAGTCGGAACCGTCCAAGACGATTTCCCCAATGTGCACGCCGCCTACATCGTCTTCAAGAGCCAGCCCGAAGACCGGCGCAGCCGGCGCCAATAGCACCAAGAAGTCAATGCGGTTGCTTCCAACAACCCCGAATTCATGCACTGGTCAGAGAGGCCTATCAGCTGGAGCCGGGCCGACCACCCAGAGGTGATGCCGTCCCCGGGCTCCTATGCCTTAGTTTTGGAAGCAACCCTAGCAACGGACAGGCTTGCTGCCCGATTCTCCCGCGTACTGATAAACGGTGGGAGAAGCATCAATATCCTGTACCGGGATACCATGGAGAAGTTGAACATCAAGGCCAAGCACCTCATGCCAAGCCGGACCGTGTTCCATGGCATTGTACCCGGCCTGTCCTGTTCACCCATCGGCAAGATCAAGATAGATGTTCTCTTCAGAGACAAGGATCACTTCCGCCGAGAAGCGATCTGGTTTGAAGTGGTGGACCTCGAGAGCCCTTACCATGCGCTACTTGGCCGGCCTACTCTGGCCAAGTTCATGGCTGTACCCCACTATGCCTACCTCAAGATGAAGATGCCGAGTACCAAGGGCATCATCACCATAGCCGGCGACTACAAGAAGTCCTCCGAGTGCGCTGCAGCAGCAGGTGGCTGGCGAGTCCTCGTAGTCGCCAAGAGAAGAAGATGTTGGACGAGTCGTGGCCATGGCCGGCAAGCAACCTGCCCTGTCCCCCGACCCCAAAGAGTGTGATGCCCAAGGTTCCTTCCAGCCGGCTAAGGAAACAAAGAAGATACCCCTGGACCCAGAGCACCCGGAAAGGTTTGCCGTCATCGGGGCAAACCTGGATAGTAAATAGGAAGGCGAGCTCGTCGATTTCCTTCGTGAGAATCGGGACATCTTCGCATGGTCCCCCAAGGACATGCCTGGTGTTCCGAAGGATTTCGCCGAGCACAAGCTACACGTCCGATCAGACGCTAAGCCAGTCAAGAAGCCCCTCCGCCGACTGTCAGAGGAGAAGAGAAGGATCATAGGAGAAGAGATCGCCCGGCTCTTGGCAGCCGGCTTCATCATGGAGGTTTTCTTCCCGGAGTGGCTCGCCAACCCGGTCCTCATGCTGAAGAAGAATAACAAATGGCACATGTGTATAGATTACACAAGCCTCAACAAAGCGTGCCCCAAAGATCCCTTTGCCTTACCCAGGATTGATCAAGTAATAGACTCCACAGCCGGATGCGAGCTGTTGATTTTCTTGGATGCCTACTCAGGCTACCACCAGATAAAGCTGGACCCGGCCGACCGCCTGAAGACCGCCTTCATCATGCCATTCAGACTTTACGCTGCAGCGATGACATTCGGCGAGAAATGCGGTGCCACCTTTAAGCGTTGCTTGCGAAATGCCTCCTCAAGCAACTTCGGCAGAAATGCCCACGTCTCGTGAACAATATCGTGGTGAAGGCGGAGAAGTGCAACACTTTGTTGGAGGACCTCAAGGAGACATTTGAGAACCTGTGCGGTTTGAGATCAAGCTCAACCCGAGAAATGTGTGTTGGTGCCGGCCGGCCAGCTCCTAGGCTTCTGGTCTCTGAGCAGCGGCATTGAATGCAACCGATGAAGATCAAGGCCATTGAGAGAATGGAGATTCCCACCAAGCTACGTGGCGTCCGAAGTTTACGGGTGCTTGGCCTCCACTGAACGCTTCATCGGCGGCTGGGAGAAAAGGCTCTCCCCTCTACCGACTCATGAAGAAGAGCACTCATTTTGAGTGGAGCGACCAAGCCGACCAAGCCTTTCACGAGCTGAAGAAGATCTTGCCACGCCGCTGTCTTAAGCGGCGCCGGCGAAAGAGCCCATTCTCCTTTACATCGCCGCCACCACCGGGTGGTCAAGCACCGTCATCGTGGTCCAACGCCCGTAAGAGGGCCGAGCTCAGCGGTCGAGGCGATCTACTACTTAAGCGAAGTACTATCCGCCTCAAAGCAGAACTACCCGCACTACCAGAAGATGTGCTACGGCGTGTACTTCGCCGCCAAGAAGCTGAAGCCCTACTTTCAAGAGCACTCCATCACGGTCGTATGCACTGCCCCGCTCACCGAGATCATAGGCAGCCGGGACGCATCCGGCCGGGTGGCAAAATGGGCCATTGAGCTAGCCCCCTACACGATCTTCTACCAACCTCGCACCACCATCAAGTCGCAAGCATTGGCCGACTTCCTCGTCGACTGGGCCGAGACCCAGTACCTGCCGCCGGCTCCCGACTCCACTCATTGGCGGATGCGCCGGCGGGTCAAGATGCGCTTTTGCTTGGGAGCCGACATCGTCCTCACCTCTCCCAAAGCGACAAACTCAGATACCGCTGCAGATTCGCCGCTGCCTCCAACAACGTGGCGAGTACGAGGAGCTCATATACGGACTCCGACTAGCCAAAAAGCTCGGCATCCGCCGGATCACGTGCTATGGCGACTCAGATTTGGTGGTCCAGCGGTCATCACGGTGGTGGGGCGCCAAGGGCATAAACATGGCGAGCTATCGTTTCCTCGTTCAGCAAATCAGCGGCTACTTTGAAGGATGCGAGTTCCTCCCGTGCCACGGGCCGACAACGAAACAGCGAGATGCCACAGCACGGATAGGCTCAACCCGACAAGCTATACCAACTAGCGTCTCTCTCCAACGCCTCCTCAAGCCGTCTATCAAGTCGTCTCCAGGATCCGACTCCATCTTCGTGCCGCCTAGCCCCGACGCAGCCGGATCCGGCTTGGGGAGCCAAGCAGGCGGCCCGGGGACTGCCAAAGTCGCACCCGGCCCGGGGACTTCAGAACCCGGCCCGGGGACTATGGTAGTCGGCCCGGGGACTGCTTCAACACCCCAGGCGGCGTCAGCTCCAGCTCTTCACCACCCAGCCCACCCGCCCTGGTTGCAGTAGCCGTGTTGACTATAGAAGAAGTCACAGCTCCATCATGGGCTCAACCCATCCTCAACTTCATGGTAAACAGAGAACTGCCGGCTGACGAGACCGCGGCAAGACAAGTCCAACGCCGAGCCGGCGCATATACAATTGCCAACAGAGAGCTCGTCAGGCGCAGTGTCACTGGAGTCTTCCAGCGCTACGTCGAGCCAGAGAAGGGCATAGCAATCCTCAAATACATTCACCAAGGCGAATGCGGCCACCATGCAGCCTCAAGATCCCTCGTTGCCAAAGCTTTCCGCCATGGTTTCTTTTGGCCGACCGCCTTGGACGATGCCAAGGAGTTGGTCAAACACTGCAAAGGCTGCCAAGTCTTCAACTCCAAGCAACACCTGCCGGCTTTAGAACTCAAGACCATCCCCCTCACCTGGCCTTTAGCCGTCTGGGGATTGGACATGGTGGGCCCATTCAGGACGGCGCGCGGCGGCATGACACACTTACTTCTCGCCGTGGATAAATTCGCCAAATGGATCGAAGCGAAGCCGATCAAGAAGCTGAATGGGCCGACTGCCGTGACATTCATCGCAGACATCACAACTCGGTACGGCGTGCCACACAGCATCATCACCGACAATGGCACGAATTTTGCCAAGGGAGCATTGGCACGTTTCTGCGCGACGCAGGGCATCCGACTGGACCTAGCGTCCGTTGCCCACCCGCAGTCAAAAACGGCCAAGTTGAGCGAGCTAACGACCTCATGCTTTCCGGCATCAAGCCCCGGCTGGTCGTGCATTTGGGCCTTCGACATTGTTGGCTCGACAAGCTGCCGTCCATCCTCTGGAGTCTGCGCACTACCCCAAACAAGTCAACCGGCTTCACCCCTTTCTTCCTTGTAAATGGCGCCGAGGCTGTCATCCCAACCGACATCGAGTTCGATTCGCCTCGGGTGACCATGTACACGGAGCGAGAGGCCAAGAAGCATGAGAAGGCGGTGTCAACCTCTTTGGAAGAAGGCCGGCTGTTAGCCCTCGGCCGGTCGCCATCTACCAGCGGGGTTTGCGCCCTTCTACCATAGCGGAAGGTCAAGCCAAGATCCTTTCAAGAGGCGACCTTGTGCTCCGGCTGATCCGATGAACAGCCAGCCAGCACAAGTTCTCGGCCCCTTGGGAAGGTCCCTTCATCGTCGTGAGCATTGGGAAAGCGACTCCTACTACCTAATTGGCGCTTGAAGCGAAGGCACGAGAGAGATGATTAGGCAAGGAGTCGGGCGACCATGGAGCATCAACCTCCTCCGAAGATTTTACGGTTAAAATGCAGTATGTATCACGCTACCTTTTGTACTAAGTATGAGAGAATGGGCCCCCGAGGAGCACTCGGGGACTGCCACCTTTATCTATGAATGGCGAGTATCATGCCTATGATTTTGTCACTTCACCTTTTTTTCGTCCGACACGGGTTCGACTAGTCGGCACGGGACTGGCATATGAGTTATATTTAAGTTCCACTGCGGTCAAACAAGTAGTGCGCGGCACCCAAGCCCTCTCTTGTCAAAAGCCGCAGCTCGAAGAACCGATTGTCCGGTGACAAGAGTCAAAAGCGAGAAAAGGATGCCCACGAAAAATGGCTAAGGACTAACGAACTTATATAACAAAAGCCGACTTCCTCCATTGCCGACCGGCTACCAGAATAATGCCGGCGGCCGCTTCATTCAACCCTGCCACAATCAACAAAGCTCAAGTACTTGCCTTCCCACAAAAAGCCAAGTTCCTCCCGGCCCTTGATGCAGAGCAGCTGTCCGGCTAGGAAAGGCGGCGATCGAGGGAAGGCAGCAAAAGAAACGACCTAAGAATAAAAAAAAACTCGAATGGAAGCCAAACACATGCATAATTATATTTACACAAAAGCCTTGAAGGCGGCATTCAACATAGTCTTAATACACCCCGATGGGTGGAACTGCATAAAGTTAATAAAATTTGTTCAAAAGCAAAAGCGAGAAAAGCAAAGCGGCAGATCAAGCCAGTGAACAAAGTAGTCGGGCAGGTGTCGGAGGCGGCGATCTTGGGCGGAGGGTGGCCGGTGGCGAGTCTCGGCTGATCTTCACCCCTGGCAGGAGGCGCGCTCGCGCGTGCCTCATTGCTAGAGGCACGATCAGGCTGAAGCTGGCTGGTCACTTCTCCATCTGGCGCGGTGTCTCCACCGCCCTCCTCCTCCTCGTCTTCGGCCTCATTCTTTGGAGGCAATCTCCTCCTTGAATCCTCGCCTTCACGGGTTGAGCCGAACCATTCCTCGGCTGGGCGACTCGGCTGTCGTTCACTTGAGGAGAAAGACGCTGGTGTCGGTGTACTCGGCGATAGCCGTAGCCTTGAAACGATAGCCCCGCGCCGCCACCAGCTCCTCGTCGCCTCCTGCCTCCAAGTGCTCGGTGGCGCGAGTTCAAACCAGGATACCAGGCCAGACGAACTCCGGCGCCGGCGCCCGGACCAAGCAGCGGAGGCCTTCCAAGCCTCGGCGGCCAACCGCAACCTCAGCCCGTCGGCGATCCATTTGGGGTGCGGGGATCACCTCGCCCGGCCGAGAAGCGGTAACACTTGCGCGCGGCATCTTTGAAGCCCGGAGACATGCGGTGAGCCGGCTGCAGCCGAGCCTGGATCGCCAAGAGCTGCTCCTCGAGTGTCTGGCTGGCATCTGGCGCGATTGCAACCCCCGCTTGCCGGCGTGTCTCACGGTGGGCCTCGATGGCTTGGCTGGCGGCGATGGAGTAGCCGGGGAAGTAGTCTGCGTCAAGAACAACAAAACGGCACAACAATAGGAAGATGAACAAGAGGGCAGGGAGCAAGCAAAGGAGTGAGAAGAGGAAGGCGGCCTACCGTCGATCAGATCCTCCACCCGCCCATAACCTTCGCTCAGCGCTTGCCTTGCTTCAGCCCAGCCAGCCGCCTCGGTCTCGAACTTCGGCCTTAAGGCGGACCTCGTTGTCCTGCGCCTTCTTTAGGGCCGCTGGTGGCTCTCCTCCTGGTCGGCCAGCCTCTTGGCAGGCGGTGGCGTTCTGGGCCAAGGCGGCGATCTCGGCTTCCTTAGTGCGAAAAGCGGTGCAGGCCTCTCCTAGCTGCCCCCTCAAGTCGGCGTTAGCTCCTGCAAGCATGAAGAAAGGAAAAAGCGATGAAGGCAAAAGTCGTCGGGAAGATCCGACTGGCTGCTCGACAACCGGCCGAATCTGGGGACTACACCCGATGGAGTGTGTTGTGCGCCCACTTGATATAGAAGAAACCAAGTTCTTACTCCGGCTACTCGTCGGATCGGCGGCTTTACGGCTCAGCTCACGGGCACAGGAGTTGAAGGCGGCTTGCGAAGATTGTGGTATTCTGAAAGTCGGATGGAGTGTGCATAAGAACAAGATTGCTATCAAAGCACGCTAAAGTTTCAAGCCGCTTTGCTCGGACCGACTCGAAACTTCGGGGACTACACCAGTGGAGTGTGACACGCATACGGAAGAAATCAAAAAAGAAATTGATCAAAGCCAGAAGACTCACCCGGACGACCGCGCGCGTCGCAAGGAACTCCTGGGTGTATCGTTGCAGCAAGCGGCTGAGCACGAAGCGGCTGCAGACCTCCCTCGCCGCCCGTTCAGCTCGGCCGTCCCGCGTTGGCGTCCACTCGGACGTGTTGGTGTTGGCCGCCTCCAGGTTCTGTGCCGTCGAGCTGGTGCCCGCAGCCCTTTGCGGCTCCGGCGTCGAGGTTGCCTCTCCCACCGCTGTTGGCGAGGCCTTGGCACCACGAGATCCGCCCGCCGCCTCGACTTCGCCCCGGCTGCCCGGCGCTGCGGCAGGTCGGCCGCTTAGCCCGCTCGGTCGGCGCCGGCGTGGCGCCTCCCGAGGATCGTCTAGCGTCCTCCATCCTCTCCATCACCGGCTGGTGGCGGTGAGTTCCTCCGGCGGAATGCAGGGCGTCGAAACCCGCAGCGCGAAGGAATGGCGAGCTGCGGAGGCTGATTGCGCAAAGCCTCCGCCTCCCTCTCCGGCGCATGCTTCCGCTGGGCCTTGGCGCGCCCGCGTCGGCCTGCGCCTCGGCCGACTTCTCCACCGCCTCCTGGGCGGCCCTCCGCTCCGCCGCTTCCGGCTCCTCCCGAGCCCCCCGCGCGTTCCGCTCCGTTGCCTCCATGAGGTCAGCGCGGGGGTCCACTCGGCGGGAGCTCGAAGACCCTCCCATCGGCGCGACTATGGAGGCGGCGTCAACCCGCTCAAGGGAAAGCGGCGCCCTGTCCAACGAACCACGAAGACGGCTCAGATGAGCCTCGACCAAAAAAGACAACAGAAGTACAAGACACAGAACACTTACGCCGAAACCGCTTGTGGCTGCTTCACCACCTTGCGGAAGCGGGCCGCCTTCGCAGCCGCCTCGTCTCGCGTGGTCGCCGCCGCGGAGCTCTTGGGTTTCTTCGGCCAGCTGCCAAAAAGACCCGGCGCGGCCCGACGCTTCTACGCGCCACCCTGAGCAGTTGGCGCGGCGGAAGGCCCCGCGCCATGGCGTTCGACGCGCGGTGGCGGCGCTGGACAACCGGCCGTCCTCCTCCGGCCGATCCTCGAAGCGGCCGTAAGGTCGAGCCGCTGCCTCTCCGCCCGGTTGTGACTCTGGCGTCATCCATGGCGGCCGCCCCAGGTCCGGGTCGTCGGGGTCGTCCGGCGCGATCGGGCCATAATGGCGCTCGGCCTGCGGCCCCGGCGCCGGTCGAAGAGAGCTTTGCCCAAAGACAAAGCCGGTTAGTCAAGAGTCGGCTATCGAACACGGCAACAAAAGAAGAGGAGAATGAGGAAAAACTCACCACAGGCGGCGGGTTGGCCCGAGAATATGGCGCCTTGTGATACTGCCACTCCACGGTGAGTTTGCAGTTGGAGATATAATTCACCATGAAAGATACCTCGTCGCGAGGCATCTCTCTGGTGCTCAGCCGGCACGGGTCGAAGCGGCCGCTCATTTGGTAGATCATGTGCGTCCGGCTCTGGAGCGGGAGCACCCGGCGCTCCACGAAGGCGGCGACCAAATCGGCCCCCACCAAGCCCTCCGATTGGACCATCACCCGGAGCCGGGTGACGGCGGCGTTCCTGGCCAAGGTGAGCGACCGGGCTCGGAAGGACCAAGACACCGGCCTCGCAGGTGGCGGGCCGGCTACGTAAGCTGGCAGGTTGAGGTAGTCGCCTTGCGCAGCGACGTTCTTCACGTAGAAGTACGTCTGCTGCCAAAGCTTCACTCACTGGATCAGCGGGATAGGCGGAAAAGGGTTGTTGTCGGTCGCCCTCCGCTTGGCGATGAAGGCGCCGCAGGGGGCGGGCACGCCCACAGAGACAGTGTCGAGCTTGCACTAAAAGAACTCCCCCCAGAGCACGAGGGTGGGGAGGACGCCGAGAAAGACTTCGCACAGAGTGACGAAGGCCGACAGCAGCATCACTGTGTTGGGGGTGAGGTGATGCATCTGAAGATGGTAGAAATCGAGGAACGAGTGAAAGAACCCGCTCGCCGGCAGGCCGAGGCCGCGCAGGCAGTGCGAGCGGAAGATGACCCGCTCGCCCTCCTCCGGCACCGGCGAAATCTCCGCCTTCGGTGCCAGGCGGGTCTTCACGAGGTCCTCGCTCGGCAACCGCCGCGTCCGGCGGAGCCAATCAATGTGATCTTAGTGGATGTTGGAGCCGTCCCACGAGCTCGACAACGCCATGGGAACAAGTGGAAGGAAAGAACCGCAGCGGCGGAGAGCACGCACACCGCATAGCGAAGGAACATGGCGAGCCAAGATAACTTCGCGGCGGCAGCGGCGGTGGCGAAAAGGCGCTGCGGTGGCGGAAGAGTGAGGAAGAAGGTGGAAGAAGGAGAGGAGGCGAGGCGGCGTGCGAGCCGCCGCGCCCCCTCCTCCCCTACTTATAGGCTCGGCGGCGGGCCGGGAGGCGGCGTGAGGCGTGGGATTAACTCGCCCCTCCCCCCGTCCCGCGATTATGGCGCCCTAAAGGCGCGTCTGGCTACCACAGGAAGGCGTGCGGTCCACTTGGGCCGTAGAGAATGCTGCCAGCGTGGGCGGCGTGAGGCTTGGCGGGCCACAGCTGCAGCGGCGTCTGTCGTGGCGTGGGCTGGCGAGCTTTTTCAGCCACGTGGCGCAAGGTGGCCTGCGATCAATCGCGCAAGCCGGCTCACGTTTCCCCCTTTTAAACTACGGAGCTCCCGGAAGACGGCGCGCCCATTCAAGGCCGACTCCTAGCTGCCGGCTTCCCAGGATAGGAAGCTGATCGGGCTTCTCGTCCTCCCTTCAACCTCGAAGCCCAATCAACCGGGGACTCTGTCGGAGTAAATGACCACGGGTAGCCTAGCTTGGCTCCCCACAGGGCTTCGAAAAAATTACAAGCCAATCAAGTCATCCACCATCCAAGACGTTGGGCCACCTTCCCCCGGTCGGCTGTCATTCGGGCCGGCTGTCCGGGGGTGGCCTGGCCCTAAGACCCATAGGAGAAATGGCTGGCTTCCAAGGAGCCGGCTACCAGAGGGCCGACTCCGTGGCGGTCACGAAGGCCGACTCAAGGGCCGGCCACCCCTTGACGGCCAAGGCCGCACCCTCGAATCTGCACCCACATAGCGGCGATGAGGCAGGCGTGGCTACGATGAAGCCCGCCACCCCGCATCCGGGCGCGCGCATAGCTTCTGATCGCGCCGTCAGACGGGCAGCCATCACCCGTCCGGCGCGGCACTGTTGCCATGTTGACTGTGACGTCACCCACGACAGGCTGTCTGCACCACCCGCAGGCGGCGGGCCCCTCTAGCCAGAGAGATGCCCAAAGGCGGCTCGGCCTCCCCCAGTCGGCCTGGGACATGGCCGGCTCCCCATAGCTGGCTTGTTCCCTCCCTCGAAGGAAGCGCCTCATTAAGGAGACAAGACGAAGTTAGGCTACAGTGATCACCGCCAAAGGCGGCACCTTTTGTACGCCTTCCTGATAAAGCCCTCGTCATCGAGTTGAGGCCTTGATAACCAGCCCCGACAAGGCCCTCAACAATGCGGCCAGCTTGTCGACCAGGGAGCCGGCAGCCGGCGGGACCTACCAAGTCGGCGGGCCCCAGCAGCCGGCGGAGAAGCCGGCAGACGAAGACACTGATGGCTAGGGCCCACACCTAGCCGGATTACCATTGTACCCCCTGGGGGTAGGCCTATATAAACCCCCCAGGGCACCCATGCAAAGGGTTGGACTCTGATAGTTTTAGACACCACGTAGAGGGAAGAGAAGAGCTAGCCGTGCCCTTCTTCTTCCTCACCCCGAACAGCTCAAAGGCCTCTTTTAGCCCTTGTTCATCTAGTGATCATGCGGAGACCCTTGAGAGCAGCGATGGGGTGTTATCTCCACGGAGAGCCCGAAGCTGGGTAAGATTCGGCGTGCATGTCTTAGCCTCATCCGTTCTGAGCACCGGCGACGTCTTATTGGCTCCCACTATGATTAGCCACCCATTGGCATATGTCGCACCTACCACCCAACACTGCCGCAACTTCTTCGATGCCGTCCTCACGCCGACCGCGGACCTCATTCTCTCCGCCGTCGCCGTAGGTGTCTTCCGTCGCCAAGTTAGGGCACGGGAGATCGAACTGCTCGGCCTCCAACTTCGCTCCATCTAGTAGTTCTTCGTATGGTAATTAAAATTCACTTTTTACCATCTTTTAAATCTGATAGATTCATCCTTTCTTACCAAAAGTGGTTTCTAGTTCCCCAAGTTGAATCTATCTCTTTCTGCATCTCATACAATGCCTAGTCCGTTCACTTATGATTCTTTACAAGTTCGATTCCTCACTTGTACTTATTCTTGGATTTGTACAAATCTGGAACCAACTCTCATCAAATAAGTGAATGTCTTCGCGTTGTGAGGTCAATGTCTTCAAACTGATTTATCTTCAAAATCTTCTGAGAACGCATATGACCTCTTACCCTTCCCTAGCACCTCTAATGCTGTCACAGGTACATGTCCGTGGGAGAATCCCTTGGTTCTCATAGTCTGCATTCGTTTGCAGAATTCTTACAGCTTCATATCAACTCTCCCGAAGCCGGTTCGGTCGACCCGTGAGCACGGAAGCCCTTGTGATGTTGAAGCCATTCAGACTGAACCTCATGGCAACAGAGAAGTCTACAAGGAAGGGTGGCAGACTGCACCGTGGGAACACTTCCAAGGATTTGCACGAGCTGTACAAAACAGATCCAGAGGAAACCTATACGGGCCTAAAGAATCGAATCCAATGGATTCGAAGATATTGGGCTGAGGAATGGTTCAAGTACCGCTTTGTTACAACAGAATATGCAGAGAAGAATGCCATCAAGGCACCCTAGGGTGATGTTTTGTACAAAAATCTTCCACCCAGGACCCAGGCTGAAGCTATTGAGCAAGGTTTCTATCCGTGCATGGTGCGCGGACCACAGCCTGTGGATGCTGACCCTTCTTCACTGCTATGGTGCCGTGAGGATCATCTGTTCAAGCACAACTACCAGTTTGCCAAAGACTCAGCTGCAAAGAACAAGAAGGATCTAGGGCTTGACTTCAACCCTGGTCCTTCCTCACCTCGGGACAATGGCACCCGTGAAGCAAATGAGAACATGATCGGCCCCTTCTACAACCTTGCTGGCCTCATCACTCATATTGTTGTTCAAGGTGCCAAAGTGGATCATTCTGATGACGGTGCAGACACTGATGAAGCCCCAACTCCTACACCAAAGCCGAGAAGCTAAAAAGAAGGCTAAATCTTCAAAGTCATCTGTTGCTCCAAAAGCGAGTGAAGCCATTGGCAACTGCCCCTCCTGCTCAAGTAACACTTACGAAGATCTTTCGCATCTCCAAGAGGCGCGAAAAGCCACTGAAAACTGCTCAAGGATCAAGTCACGCACTCACACCGGCTGCCGTTACGAGGAGCAGTGCAAAAACCATTGATTTGTCTTAGGATGAAGAATTTGGCAATGATGCTCTCGGCAGTTGATCAAAAACAAGTAAGAGGTGGAGATCTTCAATGATCGCCCCTCTTTGATGTAATTTATTTTGAAGAATTTCATTGATGAATGGTTCGACAATCCGGATATCGGCTTTGATTATCTTCAACTTCCTATTGGCGTCGGCGTTGCTTTCAAAGGCGCCATTGCTCTGGTGGCTATGGTTCAGCGCATTGTTGAATTGAAGAAAAAGATAGACTTTGAGAAAGAGCAATTCAAGAAGCAAGTAGCCAAGCTTAGTGTGGCTGATGTTCAGAAATTCAAGCTGATGCTGACTGACCTCAAGGAGTCATTTCGAAAGAAACGCGAAGAAGCCAAAGGTTCAAGAGAGCGCATGAAGAATCTTGCCGAAAAGTGCGTTCAAGCTTACAACGAAGCTAAGAAGCGCAAGGCACTTGGGCGTCCTGGCATTGACCCCTCGATGGCTGCCAAGAAAAAGAAGAAGCATACTGTGGCCCAGACTGAAGCTCCATGGCGGGAAGAACCTCACATTGTCTTCCCATCCAGCATGAAAGGCTCCAAGCCTAAGGTCTCCACAGTGGCCGATCATCAGAAAAATCAAGGCAATTTGAAGCAGAAGCGAGCGGAAAACCAAGCGCACTCTTGATGATGCACCACCCCCAAGAAGAGAGGCGGGCTGCTCCCATAGAGCCCCTTGTTGTTGAACCCATTGCTTTTGCTCATCACGCTACGGAAATCAAGGCGTCGGTGATCGTTCATGAGCCTGCTTCCTGAGAGGCTCTGAAGCTCAAGAAGTTCCAGTCGTTGACCCGTCTTGTTGAAGGCATTGGTCCCCACGACAATGTAGAAGATGATGTAGTTCTTCCTCAGATCGAGCGCCCAATGGTATCATCGCCTGTTCTAACGAATGGCGAGCTCATCAGTATTGGTCGTCCTTTGACTCCAATCTCATAAGATGCCTCATGGGCTATCGCCCCCAACAAGAAACTCCAAATCAAGACTCACCAAGTACCCCTCGTCCTTCACCCGTGCCTGTCATCAGCCCCATTTCAAATGATGATGACTACATGGAGACCACACCGTCACCAAAGGCGTCGCCCGTGTTCCAGCAACCGCAAAGGCTGAAGCCATCCGTCTCCATGACTACCATCAGAAGAAGACTCAAACTTGTCCAGCTCGATGCACGTCAAGTGTTCCCTGAAGACAATCATACGTGGCGGTCCCGGTGTCTGAAGCTAATGTTCTTGAAGACAATCCGCTGCATCAGCCGAAGAAAGACAAGAAGAAGCGTGTTGCTACTCCCCTACCACTCAAGAAGTTGTTATAGAAGAGAGCGATGTCGTGCCCGACCCTCCGGCTCCTCAAGTGGAGGATGAGAATCTGAGGCTGCCACCACTAACACCACTTGAAGCCAATGGCGCTTTCATGGCGAAGACAATGTGGAGCACTGATTGAACAACGTGCGAAGCCAATGAAACCAATGATGCACCGCAATGATATGCAACTTTGATGCCTCTGCGATGCCCTTTGCTCCTGTTCCGCCACCAAGGCCCCACACCATCGAGCAAGCATACAACTATGGCCAGCTAATCATCATCAAATGGCCTTTTTACGGTTCCACGCACTGCTGCTGGTCCTCAATTTGGTTACCACGTCGAGCACGGGCCTCGTGGTTGAAGCCAAAGACAAGGCTGCCAAGGTTTCAGTGCATCGTGATACGCACGGGATCATTTAATGTCAATGGCTTCAAAGCGCACAACACCTTCTTTGATAGCGCCAAGAACCCCTACTCAAGGCCAAGGATATCATCTGATCGGTTCTGGAGCTATCAGCAGCGCAGTTATTACTCATGCATTTTATAAAATCAAGGTCGCATATTCCCACATATGCGTCTTGACACTGAAGCCATCACTGGCCTGCCCTGTTTGGAAGAAGCGCTGGGTTGCTTCAGAGAGTCTGGCTTATTGCAGTTCGTCACTGACATAGAGCACTGGAATGAATAACTGCTGCTTCAATTCTATGCCACCGTTCATATTCATGGCTACTACAGGGATTCGAAGACATGGGTGCTGGAGTGGATGACAGGAAATGACCATCATGAAGCCAAAGCTCTGGATGTCACTGAGCTCACTGGCCTGCCTACTCCAGGTGATCTATATGAACCTGGTTGTCAGCTTCACAATGCTGCTTTGGAGAGCAATTTTCACAAGCCTGAGCCCAACATGAGCCAAATGCTTAGCATGAGGAAGCCCTTGCCTCCAGATGCAGAATATCCAAAGGAGTTCTTTGTTGAAGACCTTGAGTATCTGCCACGTACAATCTATCACATTATACGGCGAACTCTTTGGCCCATAAAAGGACATTCTCCACATGCTAAGCTGGAAGGTGCAATGAAGACTTTGGTCTTCCATATTCTTCACGGCAAAAGCTTCAATGCACAAGACTTCTTTATTCGCCAACTTGCTGCATCAGGATCTGACATTTTTGGTCTAAAGTTCTATGCTCCCTGGATCATGCGTCTGATCAAGCTCCACTCTGCCTTCAACTATCAGCCCTCTGCACGCAACCATATCATCTTTTTGCCAGAGGTTGATCTGTCTGTTGAAGCCATCTACCAAGAGTTTGCCAAGGAGCCAATTCATCTTAACAACGCAGATCACCAAAGCTTCACTCAGCCCATTGAAGGAGTACTGGCTGCCACTCGTGTTTATCCGCTGGCTGGCACTACGCGTGCACCTCACCGTGCCCACACTGAAGCCACTGAAAGCACAATTGCTCAACGGCCTCGGAAGCGATCTTGTGTTCTCAATGACCGAGAGCTTCTCGTTGCCCTTCATCAGAAACAGGATAAGCATCATGACTGGCTGAAGCGCCAAATGCACAGCCTTTTGACGGACGTCAACCGCATTCGCAACCTTGCCACCAAGAATGCCTTTGTCGCCCATGAAACCTGTCGGCGAACATGGAAAGTGCTGACGCTTATGTGTCCTGAAGATGATCTTCAAGACGATGGCTTCTATGAATGATTCAAGTTTGACACAACACCGCCCAGAAAGGTTGTACTGCGGCGCACTCCATCTCTTGAAGACTCAGAGTACTCCTCCTCCGCAGCAACGGTGAATGCCAGAGTGATCGATGATCAAGATGATGCTACTTCGCCACCTCCAACACGTATCGACACTGCACCAAGTTCATCTGCACCGCCAAACCCCGACACCGACCCGGCAACTTCTCCTACTCATACGGGAGCAGTAGAGGCTCTATGTCTTCAAACCTTTTTGGTCCTTACTGACAAAAGGGGGAGAAGCATATGGGTTGATAGTCTTCAAGCGGGTCCATATGGGCGGTTGTTTTATATTTTGCCTAGTGTTTACAACTCTTGCTCTTTATACATTTGGTTCTCTGAGTTGTAACACTTAAACTCGATGGTCGTCTGCTACTTATTTGCTATTCTGTGATGCGATGATAAAT
Organism: Aegilops longissima; assembly: GCA_021605205.1. Lineage (NCBI taxonomy): Eukaryota > Viridiplantae > Streptophyta > Magnoliopsida > Poales > Poaceae > Aegilops > Aegilops longissima. The sequence continues at coordinate 645,713,590 of CM038678.1, read as the reverse complement.
TCCGCATGTGCGACGATAACTTTCGCACTTAGTAATTTTGCAGACGTCCATTTTGCATTGTGCATGTCATTATCTTCGTTATATCAAATCATGCGTGATGAATTGTCTTCATATGGTGAAGAGGATCTCCACAAGTACAACCTGCCATGTGCATTTGCATTCCAATGCAAAACATTTATATGCACATCTTCAGGGGGAGCCTTTTTGCCATCTATGAAGACAATACCTTATCCTTTACAATTTCACATATTCTTATCCCCATTGAAAACTTCAACCAGTTTGTCATCAATCACCAAAAAGGGGGAGATTGTAAGTGCATCTAGTGCCACCCCTAGTTGGTTTTGGAGTATTGACGACAAACCTGGTTGAGGGACTAATGTGTTTGTGAGAATTACAGGATAACACAGGTAGTAGTCCCTTCTTGATTCGGTTTACCTACCGGAGATGACCCCTAAAAATGTGTGAAGACACTGAAGACAATGGTGGTCAGTGAAGATATTCACATTGAAGACTATGACACGAGAAGACATTGAGTGAAGACTATGGAGGGCGAAGACTTATAGTTGTTTCGTTTTTTCCTTTTCTTCTTTGTTGAGTCATAGGAACCACCGCACTGTTAAGTAGGGTCCAAGTGAACAAAGTCAGAGTGACTGAAGTGATGCTCAAACAAATCCTATGTCTTTGAGCGAAGACAATGAGAGCAAATCTTATCCTGAGTCGAATAAGTCAGCTTTACTTGTAGCCCTAGTCAAGCTGCCGCGTGTGTTTGAAATCTGACCGTTGCGACACGTGTCAGTTCCTTAGTGACCCAGGGTCATTTCGGACAAATCCGGTCGGGTTGCCCAGTGGCTATAAATAGCCCACACCCTACACCATAAATTGGCGGCTGCTCAGAGTTAGTGCACGGCTTTTGTCGTTTGAGAGCAACCCACCTCCGAAACCTTTGAGAGAGAATCCTTGCGAGGATAAAGCCCAAACCACCCAGAGCCCAAAGAGTGTTTGGCGTCACCGAAGTCTTTCTGTCCACGTGACCTGAAGACTTGTTACACTTGAGGACTGTGAATCCTCTAGCCGGTTAGGCGTCGCGTTCTGAGCATCCAAGAGTCATTGTGGATCGCTGGTGAACGAAGTCTGTGAAGGTTCGGAAGTCTACCTTGAAGACTTACCAGCGTAATTGGGCGAGGACTGTGTGTCCTTAGCTCAAGGGGAATAAGGTGAAGACGAGGTCTTCCGAGTTGAATCTCAGCCTCCCTAACCCAGACGCATAGTTGTCACTGACAAGCTGGGCTGGTCGAACAAATCCCTGTCCCTCTGAAGCCACTGGTTCTATCTCTTACTCCTCTTTAGTTACAGTTTGTCTTCGTGAAGTCATTGCCTGCTTGTATTATCTGATTGACTTCACTGTGTGACTATCTGTTCAGTTTGTCTTCACACTATCTTCCATCTTGATCTTTACTACCTAGCTGATACTAGTCTTCATGCTTTCACTTCATAGAATACTTGACTATGGCTAGTCTAGTGTAGTCTACCTTCCGCTGCATTAGAATAGTATTGGTTATATTGTCTATCTTCAAAACTTCCATGTTTTGAAGACTTTCATAAAAATCGCCTATTCACCCCCCTCTAGTCGATAACTAGCCCTTTCAACTCTGCAGTGCTCACACCTCAAAAACACAAATACTGCTCAAGCTGCTTGGTCCCAGCTGTCGGCCGCTTCTTGTGCAATTCTCTCGTTTATTGACTACATAGGTTGACAATGGTATGGGACCGTGATGTCAGGAAACCAGTAAAAAGCAAAAAAAAATGTTTTATATACTAATAAGGAGGCACTTGCGTACATGCGGCTATGACCCTGATGGGTCCCCACTGTCATCCTCTCCAAGTAAAGTCATCTCCTCATCCTCATGTCCGTTGACCATGTTGACAACACGAGACGGCGGCGACATGGCGAGCGCAACAACTCGAAGGACGACGGAGAGGGCCTCGCAGGCCCTACGGATGGTCTGATACAACGCCCGCTGCTCATTCGGGAAGCCAGGATCATAGGGCCACATGTCTGTGACGACATTGTCGTTCGCTTGTTCACCAGTGCTCGTTGAGGAGACGGAGGTTGCAACACATGTCCTCCTGTGCTGGTAGCTCTTCCGCCATTAGGGCATTGAAGTGCGGCCGCACCTGCTCTATGGTGAACACGGCATGGCGGCTTGGGCGGTGGCGCCCGGCTCTGGTCGGGGCTGCGTCCATCGTCTGATTGTCGTCGCTCAGCTCGGCGAGCCAGCATGTCCGACTGCTGGACCGACCCACTGCCAAGCACGAGTCTGACTGCCCTGGCCCACCAGACCGCTTCCCTCGCCCGCGCGTGCTTTCGCCAAGCGGTCGGCGCCCGCCGCCTCGCTTCCGGTGTGGCGATTGCTCGGCTTCAAGCGACACAAGTGCCGTCCGTCCGTCATTCGCGCCCACATTAATGATACACGGTTGCCGAGGCGGCTACTCCGGCACCACACGTTTGTCCCTCCGCCGCCCACCATTGCTATATAAACTACTGCGCCGGTCATAGCCGCAGTCATCAGCATTCGTTCCCTTTCTCCTATCCACACCACTACTGCCCACCATGGCTTCCTCGCGCTCCAGCGCTCTTCGGGGCGGGCGGACGACGGACCACAAGGAGATGGCAGCCATTGTTGCCGACTGGCTGGCCGGCAGGCAGCCGGAGGATGACGACGTCCCAATGGAGAACATGGTAGTCAACGATCCGGCGCCAACCCCCTCCTCCGCGCCATCCTCGCCAATGCATTGCACCATGACCATCGGCGAGGCCCGTGCCCAATATATGGACATGAGGCAGAAGCGTGAGGAGCAGTTTCGGGAGGCACAGGCCGACGCCGCCTACAACCACCATCTCCTCTAGGAGCACCTGCAGGCGGAGGAGAAGATCGCCGCGGAGCGGGCGGAGCAGGAGGCGCTGCTCGACTCGTACCGCTCCGCCCGCGAGGGCCGCCTCGGGAGCTGGCGGTACCGCATGCGGGTGGCGGAGCCTGTGGCCGCCTACAAAGAGGGCGATGAAGCGGGCGAGGCGCTGTTCGGTGAAACCTAGGACGAGGCAGAGGACAATGCCGGCTCCGACGAGTCCCCGCTCCGCTGGCGTCGATGAGGCCCTTCTCCGCCGAGGCCCCGCGGCGCCAACAACGAGGCAGAGGACATCGCCGGCTCCGCCGAGTCCCCACCCTGCTGGCAACGAGGGGAAGGATTTCCCCCGCTCCGCCGCCCGCCGGCAACGAGACAGAGGACATCGCCGGCTCCACCGAGGCCCCGCCCCGCTGCCAACAAGGCCGTGCCACATAGAAAACGAGGAAGAGTAGAACACGGTATGTCGTCGCCGCTCGGGTCCAAGTAAGGCCACCGCTGCTACCCTCCGTTTGCTGGCACTGAGCTGTACATCATGGAGCAATTCTATGATTACAGGATGATTGAAGAGCACTCCGTGGTTGAGCAAGCTCATGGGATACAATCATTTGCTAGAGAACTTGAGCACTTCAGTTGTATGCTACTGGACAAGTTTGTTGCCAGAGGTATCATCTCTAAGCTTCCTCCTTCATGGATCTCATTGGCACTCTTGATGTGGAAGAAAAGGCGAGAGCAAAGGACACACGTGCTTGAGGAATTGAGGGAGGATCTAGTGCCAATCTGGTACAGAAGAAGAACTTCCAGCCCCACAAGTTCAAGAACAAGGGCAAGTTTGATGGTAAAGCAAAGTTTGGTGTGAAGAACAAGGTTGTGCAACACACGAACTTCAAGAAGAAGAATGACATGAAGAAAGGTGTTTGTCATGTGGGGATCCTGATCAGGCTCCTAGTTGCCCTAATCGCTATGACAAGCTAGGCGGGTTGACCACTGACGGCCGGTTAGCTTCTTGGCGGCGACGTGGAGTCGGAGAGCTATGTTGGAGAAGGACGTTGCTTCTACTTAACTGCTGGTGCAGTTGGCTGACTGACACGTGGGCCCAACAGGCATCTATGTCACATGTCAGTTACGCAACTACACCTGCAGTTAAGTCACTAAAGCTTCTGTTCGGCTCAGCCGGATACAGGTGGGTAGCTTCAGTTAATTAATTATATCTCCAGCGCACCCCTTTTTAGTTGAAGTATGTATGAAATGTAATGAAATCCGACATGTTTATATGAAATCCGACCGTGTCTTCTTGCTAAAATCAATGAGCAAAATTTGACAAGGTTGCCCCATTCTAAAATATCAAATGCGTACGATTGTGGAATGAGCAGGGTTTGCCATCAGTTCAGACATTGACATGGCACCTCGTGCTAAATAAACCAGTTGTTCTTCTTGTGCAGTTCCACCAAAATCAACCAAATTCGCGTGGCACCTCCTTTCTTGTGGTGGAAATGAATGATTCGATGTATTCATTAACATTTTGTGCAGTTCCCATTGAAATCAAGCTGAGCACCCTTGTTTTCACAAATACAAAAAACGTGATTAGTATAAAGCAAATTGTACTATGAATTGACAGTTTAAACAGGCACTTACATGGTCCACGTAGAGCACACTTTTAGAAAAATGGAACTCACCGGAAAGAATCCTAGAACGACATTGTACTCGCGCATCACAGCAAGAAAATGGAGATTTGTCAGTCCTTCTGAGCTGAAGTTAGTTTGGTTTTGTGGGGGGTAATGTAACCATCCTTCAACTGCTCCTTCTGATGAGAAGATAGACATGGCTTCTTCATCCTGGCATAATCGGAACTAGTCACTTCACGTACTCCATATTCTTCTTCAGAGGAGGATGATCCTGTTGTGCAAAGACAAGAGGACAACTAAATGCTAGCATCCCTGTTTGATCGAAAAAAAGGAAAGGAAATATTTCAAACAACACAGATGAAGCACTTCTCAAGGACAATACCACTTTTTGATGACAATATATAAATAGTAGCACAACACCAATAGAGATGACGAAGCTCAATCATATGGATGAAATCAGTGGGCGAGTACCAACCTTTGTCAGGAGGCTTATTGTGTAGAGCATACAGATTAAGCACTTCTCCGTGACCATCTGTTGCTATCTACTATGGTGGCCATGCTTACTATATACTCCTCGATTAGTTTAATGTTTCCAACATCTTCTTGTGCAGTTCCACTAAAATATATGGTATCTTCAAAGAAGATCCCTGTTTGCACAAGTAGAGATAATTACGTATTACATTAAGAGTGGCATCAAATCAGTGGAAAAACAATTGCTCGTTCCAGCCATAGCAATAAATTAAGATGCAAAACTATATCATTACTTGTGTCATCATAGTTCCAGTGCTTCATTACAGCACCGGGAGTTGATTTTTGTTTTTCTTTCGCTTGTTCTTCCCCTTCATCACTTGGTTCAATACAGACAAGCTTTGCCTTCAATGTAAGATTTGGCATGTCAATTAGGTTGCACAAGTATAGCACTAAACAATGACATTAATTTTCTGATGAAAGTGGCAAAATACAGTCCAACAGTTGTGAAATATCCTTATCTTACCTCAATGGGATATTACGGTGCACATACAGATTGGAAGTCTTGTCTCCATTTGTGCAGTTCACTAAAATCAAGCAACATTACCGTACAAGTAGCACAACATATGAAAGCACACTGCAGAATCATGTGAAAGAAGGCTAGTACTGACCTCTCATGACGCAGAATTCAAACAACTCACAAGAAGAAGATCTGAACCAAATTTTCCAACACGGATAAGAAGTAAGATCTCCTCTTGTGCAGCTCCACTAAGATCAAGCAATCAAGCAACATTGTCGGTGTGACATTTTGGTTGAACTGCACAAAACACTCGTAAAATAAAAGCGTTTTGTGTAGTGCAACAAAGGGTCACAATGGCAACGAGGTGAAGTAGATAACCCTGTTTACACAGAGGTGCAAAGGAAACAACTAGTGGTCAATAACGGTGGATGACACAGAAGCCAACAAAAAGAAGCATCTACCTTATCTAAATGGGAAAGAAAGCAAGACAGTAGCATTTCCCAAACAGTGGCATTGATTAATATTAAGAGAGATATTATATTAACAATAAAATTCGTTAAACATGTAATTTGCTTTTAACTATGGCATTGCATCAATTTTCCAGCGGCATTATTAGAGGGTGTTTGTTTAGAGGGAAATTTTGGTGGAGGGACTAAAAAACTCCTTGTCAGTCCCATCTAAACCAAACAGGGGGGGGGGACTTTAAGGGACTAAAAGTGGGCATTGGGGACTAAAGAAAGAAGACCCCAAGGGAGAGTCTTTTTGGGACTTTTTCCAACAGTTGCCCCTGCCACGCATCGCACCTTTTCTCTATTAGTTAATTACTAGGGGTAACATGGTCTTTTAGCATGTCATTTAATAATCTCTAGTCCATGTTTAGTCCCTGGAACCAAGCAGGTAGGGACTAGGGAGTTTTTAACCAAATAGGGCCTTAGATTAACAACAGCTAAAGAGTTGCGCGGGACAGTGGACGCACCAGCACCATGTGCATCTACCGATGTATCGGGGTGATGCGCAGTCTGTTGCAACAAAGAACAAACAACCAAGGAGCATATTTGTTTTGGTCCCAGTTTTGTTATCTTTAGACACCTTTCCCTATGTGAGCGCAACAAATCTAGTCCTGCTCAAACTCTACAGCCTTGTCCCCCAAAACAAAAGATCAGTTCGTTACATATGTGCATACTGCGTTTGTCATTGTTTTCCCTTTTCGACCAACGTAGGTGCTGGATAGCTAGTGTGTACTAGTACTTTCCCCCTTCCTTTCCTCTTTGAACCACGTCCTAGATTTATGCTATACAACTTTCTCCACTAGTTTCCCCCATTCCTTTCCTCTTTGAACCATGTCTTAGATTCATGCGATACAACTTTCCCCACTACTTTCCCCCTTCCTTTCCTTTTTGAACCACGTCCTAGATTCATGCTATACAACTTTTCCCACTACTTTCCCCCATTCCTTTCCTCTTGAAACCACGTCCTAGATTCATGGCATACAACTTTCCCCACTACTTTCCTGTTTGATCCAACACCTAGATTCAAGTGCAGAAGCGGAAAAAGCCCACATGCAGCTAGAGCAATGCATGTGGAATAAGTAAATTATACCTTAAGGTTCTTGGGGTGTGGTTCGGTGGGCTACCAGAGGCCGTTCGGCCCACACTATGTACAGTGGCGAAGAAGAAGGGGTCGGAGGCCCTCCCATACCGCCGCTGGGTGAAAGTGAACAGCTACGCCGGTAGTGGATTCCCTCCCTCGCCGATGGCGACATCGTTAAGCCTCCTTCCCTTCCCGGCGGACGGATCCTGCCAGCTCTTTGACCAACAATGAGGGGAGAGAGAGAGGCCAACGAAGTCTTGTTTAGATCTGGAGAGGGTGAGAGAGTGTGAGGAGAGCAACTACAAGCAGACCAGCAGTGAGGGGAGAGAGAGAGGCCAACGAAGTCTTGGTTAGATCTGGAGAGGGTGAGAGAGTGTGAAGAGACCAACTACAAGCGCTGAGGCTCCAACGTGTATATATATACTGGAGAGAGTGTGAAAGTGCAAACCCTAGAAAACAAGCGCCGAGGCTGCAGATGGTCGTATAGCTCCGTATCCATCCATTTTGAGAAGTCAAAGAATCCTCCTAGCACGAATTATGCTCAAGTGTAGTTATCGAACCCGAGACCTCAAGTTTGATGAGCGAACAGGCTAACCAGCTACACAACCCTCCCGTTATGTTCAACCAGAGGAAAATAACCTTTTATACATTCATGCATTCGTGTGACAAGCATGCCGTGTTTTTTTTGTGTGGGAGACATTGGGATTTAAATCATAATCGTGTCATGTGGCTTTAGTGGTAAGACTATCCACAGTGGTGCAGAAATAATGCAGCCTTAGTCACCTTACCTCTCTCCACGTAGTACGTTGGGTCCCACCAGTCAGAGGGTGAAACAAACAAATTAATAAGAACAATTAAAAGTGCCAGCGGTGTATCTTACGTCACACATCTCGCTACTGCTTGGGAACACTATCCAATTGATCCCTCTGTTCGCTCACGTACTATTTTAAGTGAATCCTTATTATAACATGCACACAATTTTGGGCACTTGTATTCGACCTAAGTCAGTGTGCCACCGTATTCCGTATGACTCCCTCCGTCTAGGTGTAATAAGTCACGTTAGAAGGTGCAGCGGGACCAAGGTGCAAGCAGATTGGAGGAGAAGGAGAAACTTGACCGGTCATTCCTCCAATCAAAGCCCTGATTTCTATCTCTAAACGCAACAATTAATCCAAACAACTAAGATATGCCGTTTTAGCTACCATGCAGGGCCACGTATTAACTCTCATGCAAGCCGACTTTGATTTCTTGACTGATCAACGCGTAGTTGCGCTCCATGCATTGGGTTTCCGCCTTTTCGGGGGAGATAACAAGGCAGAGTAAGGAGCATTTGGTTACATTGCTTAGGCTGGTCATAGTGGTGAGTAACTTGGACTATTAACATGCATATGTTACTAGTCTATGTTACTACTACGCGAAGTTTGCTGTCGGAAGCAAGCCGATCTGGCTCTCCTGAGCTAGCAAGATTTTTCTAGCCCACCCAAGCTAGATGGCCCACAAAAGCTAACATATTTTAACAGTTCCAAATGCCTAACCTTGCCCGGCTATGCTATAAGCTGTTCTTGCTAAGGATCCAAACGATCCCTAAGTAACAATGCTCGCTAACAACGAGGCCAGGAGGGGATTGAGATGCGAAGTTAATGGACGACACCTAAACATTTTGGGAATATCTGATTTCCGTAAGATGAATTAACACCTAGGCGGAGGGAGTACTACTCCTCGGTCAGGTTTGATGGAATATTAAATCACCTCTTAAGCTTCTTATACGCACTCCATTTGTATCTCACTTCACGTGGCTTTGCACTTTCATACGATTTTCCTATTCTATGAACCTGTGTGTGCATGTGTGTGTGTGTGTGTGTGTTTAACAGCATTTGTGTGTTAGAGAGAGCGACAGATCGACCTACTCCCTGAGAGAGATGGTGTGTAGTGTACGATTTTAGCGATGAGTCGGTGCATCCTCTCGTTTTGAGCGTCCGGTGAGGGCAGCGAGGCAGCTGCCACGCTTGCTCGACCAGCTGGCCCACCCAAAGCCCTCTATCGCCTTGCATCTTCGCCCGATCATCACGGAAGTGTCCACTTCCATGACGATAAATCGGCGTCCACAGAACTGCTTTTGTCAAGGGTGACCGACCGTGGCATCCGCGAAGCGAACGCCGTTAAGCTATCGGTTCGGGTTTTGGATCCGATAACCCGTTAACAGCCCCGACCAATGGGGATTTTCCGCGTGTAAAATCATCATTGGCTGGAGGAAACATGTGTCGGCTCACCGTTGGGACAGATGTCATCCACTCATTGGACAGAAGGCGCCTATGATACGTCGACACGTGGCACGGCCCAACAGAGGCCCATTCCCGTGAAAAGGCCGTCCCGTTTGACTTGGTCAAAAGGTGGCGGGCCGGCCCATGGAAAGCTTGTTAATGGCATGTTCGCATATAGCCCATTTACAGCCTGCTAACCCAAGGCCCGTTACGCCCTATCCGAATTAGGCCCGATGGCGTCATCTGGGCTATCAATATGATTCCAGCCCGTTTTCGCCGGCCCATGTATGGCCCATGGCGTCTTCGGCCCATATGAGGCCCTATGTAACTCTTGGCCTATTAACGTCCCGTGGTGAAACTGGCCCGCAATGAATAGTGTATCACTTTACACCCACTAACAGCCCGTGGTGAAACTGGCCCGTAATGAACAGTATATCACTTTATACCCATTAAGGGCCTGTAATTCAGTTGGGCCATTTCCAGCAAATGTTATCTTTCGGCCTTCTCAGAGCCCATTTATTCTTGGGCTCATTTCCAGCATTCATTTACTTATGGCCCGTTACTATCATTTTCTGCTTGTGGGCCAAATTCAGCCCGTGGTTACATCGGCCCGTTTGTGGTCTGTTAATACATTGGGCCGTTTTCATAGCGTCATCAAATACGGCCTATTAACGATGGCCCGTTATGGTCATACGGCCCGTATAAGGCCCATTGATGATAGGGCCGTAGAAGGCCCATTGTTTTCTGACCCGTAGAAGGCCCATTGTTTCTGACTGTAGAAGGCCCATTGTTTCTCGCCCGTAGAAGGCCTCTCGTTTTCTGACCCGTAGAAGGCCCACCGTTCTCTGACCCGTGGGAGGCCAGTGTCACTACGATAAATATTAGCCATGGTTATTGTGGCCTAGTCTTAAAAAAGAACTGCCAAGCGACTACAAGCAAACAAATAAACAAGACAACAAGGAAATAAATAAGCAAGCAACTTATGCTAGGCTATCACGGCAGTTACACATATTACATCCTTTGGGCATCAAAGTTCGCCACCAAGTGCAAATATAGGGAACAAAGCAGCATATCATATACTGGTTGTCAAAGTTGGCGACCAGCGCAAATAAACGCCGAAAGAAAAAATCCAGAACTGAAACCACTTGAAGATCTCAAGAAACAATATCCTGGGTACCCATAATGCTGGCAAGATGCTTAGCAAGCTTATTAACTTTCTCTTGTTTGGCGCTTAAATCCTCCGGTAACTTCTGTTGCACCGAAAATATGCATCTGAATTCTGCAGGACTTCCTCGGTCCTTGACTTCCTATCGCAGCACATCTGATCGATGTCTTTCAACATGAAGTTGAGACTCAAGAAGATGAACTGATTCAGCAGCGAGTTCAAGAGCTTGTGCCGGCGATAGTGGCCGATAACTCGAACACTACATCAAGACACGACTTTTGGGTTCCCTCACTTGTCGTCAAGATAGTTTTATCAGCTTTCTTGGAGACCAACAGGGATGTCTCACTATCTTGAACCTTATCGCATTACTTCCTTTACCATTGGATAACGCGATCTTGTTCTCCAATATTTTGTCCGCATTCTAAAGAGAAACAAGCAGACACATCACATGTTTACCATGTTGTATATGAAACTCATTTTGGTAAATGAGTTTAGTAGTAAAGTGGACAAGATAACAGCATGAAACAAACATATATCTATGTGCCATGGTCACTTTATGGTCTATATCATTCTAGTTTTTGTTGCCAAATCAAGATAGAGACACAGTTCAAATAATATTTGTTCAAGACAAAGCAGAATAGACAGAATATAAGTGTGGGTAACTATAGAGCAATAACAACACTTGTAATGTGCATGACATTAGAACATAACTGTTTATTCAATTGAAACTGAAATCAACATAGAGCAGGTTACAACAGCAAACCAGTTAAAGAAACAGGTTTAAAACATACCTGTTGCGCCATTGGAGTTTCAATTCCATCTTCAAATTTGAAAATAGTTGGTATGAGTAAATCTGAGTAATGCAAGAGCAAAGGAGTATGAACCATAGCTGAGAACCTGACACGAGAACAAATCTTCTTCTCCTTTAAGCGTTGAGTTGGGATTTGGAGTGGTGGTCCTCGTGCTTTGGGCACTGCAGTTCCCTTACTAACCGCTTCGTGTTTGGGTGCTCTGTGGTGGAGGCGGTGCCGTGTCAAGCTGGGCTGGGTTACTATCTGCGGGGTTGGGGTTAAAAGGTGTAGCTGGTTCTCTGTCCAAGCTGGGTAGGGGTACAATCTGCGAGAGTCTAGGTTATGTGTGGTGGATCTGGTCCTTGGGCAAGTACAACCGTGGTTCTATCTGCATCAACTGGTAGCACAATCTTTTACGAAGACCGTGTTGTTACTCCCTTAGATATCTGCCATCAGCTCTCCAATTCAAATGGCTGATAAACAAGAAAAGTAATTGAAAGTATAGACATTGTATGATGAAGCAGGTGCAATGGATAGTGGGGAATAAAAGAGGGCATGAAATAATTCATATTTATGTTGTCTAACCAAACAGGATAGCATGACACAATTTCACATATATGATGGCTAACTAAACAGGATAGCATGACACAATTTCACATTATGATGGCTAACTAAAAAAGATGGAAATACATAGTTCAAAATATGAGACTATGTAAACAGGATGACATGACATAACTATATAATGTGTTTATTAAATAGGTTGGCATGCCATAATTCACATACATTCATGGATAGAATGCCATAATTCTAAATATGACGACTATAAACACTAAACAGGATGAGATGATATAACTATATGATGTCTTTATTAAATGGGTTGCCATGCCATAATTCAGATAGATGATGTGTATGTACTATGTAAACATGATGGCATGATATAATTCAAATATATGATTTATATAGTAAGCAAGTAAGCAGATGGCAATCTATATATGATGTAAAAACTAAGCAATGCAAGACAACATGCATGACATGGGTAATATAACCCTGCCAAGTTTGAGCATAGACCTCAGGGGGGAAATAGGACTGGTCATCAGTCTCCGAATCCTCCTCTAAGGAGCTCTCTGTAGCCAGCAAGATGTACGCTTCAGCAGTAGCATTATGCTTTCTGAATACCTTGTTTTCACTCCAAATACTTCCATCACCGCTTCAAATGGCTGATGCACAGGAAGAGTAGTTGAATATACAAATGTTGTCGACAAATGGAACACGTAATACAAAAAATGATAGCATGATATAATTCACATACATGATGATTGGCTAAACAACATGGAATTGCATAATTCACATATATAATGCCTTTGCAACAAGATAGCATTGTATAATTCACATATATAATGTCTTGCAACAAGATGGCAATGCATAATTCACATATATGGTAATTAGACACTGAACAGGTGGCATTCAAACAAAGCATGTCTAAACTAATAAAATGGCATAGCAACGCGAGACACCATACGCACGATATGAGCAACATAACCCTGCCAAGTTAGAGCATACACCTCGGGGAAATAGGACTGGTCATCTATCTCTGAATCCTCCTCCGAGGAGCTATCCGTAACCAGCGAGATATGCGCCGTCGATAGCATAGTCTCGTCGAAGACCTTGTTTTCACTCAGAATTTGCCATCACCGTGTCAAATGGCTGATGCACACGAAGAGCGATTGAATGTACTAACATTGTTGACGAATGTAATATGTAACAAAAAATATGGCCTGATATAATTTACATATAAGATGGTGGCTAAGCTGGATGGCATTGCAAAATTCACATATATGATGCTGGCTAAACAAGGTGGCGTTGCATAATTCACATAAGCGATGAATAAACTAAGCAGATGTCATTCGCACAAAGGATGTCTAAACTAAGCAAATGACATATTTGATGTATAAAGTAAGCAATGCAAGACACCATATGCATGATATAACCAACATCGGCATGCCAAGTTAGGCGAAGACCTCGGGGGTAAATATGAGTTATCTTCTCCTTACGAATCCCCCTCGAAGCAGATATCTTCCTCTCGATTACAATCCGAAATGCATGGAGGGGGCTGCCTTTGCGCCTACCATGGGCGGCGTCTGCATGAAATTTTATTGCCACATAAGGCTCATCTATTTTGATCTACATGTTCAGTTCCATTGTTTACAATAAGCTGTCATGCATAGGAATAAAACATAGTGAGATTATGTAAGGAGTGCATGCGAAATCCAGAGTGATGGTAGCAACCTGTGGATAGACCCAAAACCAATAATAGCGAGCAGATAATGACTTGATTAATAAATCTGAGATAATGGCTTCTTTCTTGTTTGTTTCCCACCCAACATGAAACTCATAGTAGACACGGAGATTAACGGATAGTAGATAGATACTATTGATAGCGGCCCGATATGTACCCCACAACCATTTAAAAACTCAAGTTTGACCATTATTTTGGAGGTGACTCGAGTCTAATCGGTGAATAGGATGATAAAGTAGCATGTAATACTAAGCGATGCATAACGTGGCGGACACGAAAAGTGCGACCTCTCTTGCGGACCCGTGTAGTCCTCGAGGTCATCTGCTCGGTTGATGATGGTAATGCAGTTTTCATGGCTGCCAGTGGTGGGGAAGAAGATCTGAGGCGGCGAAAGACAGTCTAGAGGCCGGATCCCTGCTCTGCTGGACCCTTCTGTCGTTGGAGCATCTGAGCTGGGGTGTACGACGGCGCAGCAGGACCGGGACAATCCACGCAAGGTTTTCTTTGACAACTATCTGTTAGAGAAGTAATTATGTAAGGACTCGTTTGAATTGGAGGATTCCAACAATGCATGGATAGGAAATAGACAGGAATAGGATAGGAATGCGTGCAAAACAGAGAATTTAAAAACACAGAGTTTACGCCAATCTGGGTGTTTGATTCACAACAATTGGAAGATCACAGGATGCAAAGAAGAATGGTGAGATTAAGTCAAACCACAAGAAAATGTACGGTTATAATGCTATTATGCTACTATCTCTTAGTCTTGTGCTTCATGAATAGGAATTTGAAAAGGAGGACAAGTGAAATTAAAATTCCTCGTTTTTCTTTCAAGGATACACTAAAGGAACAAATCCGTGTGCTCGATGGACAATATATATAACATGTAGAGTAAAAAGAGATGCAACAAGTGTACAACCTCTTTGGCGAAGCCATGTCGATCTCAGCGTGATTGGGTTGGCGGTGAGGATGCTCCGGCTGACTTTGCTGCGGAGGAGGAACAAGATCTTAGGCGTCGGAGATGGAGCCGAGTCTTGCTCGCTGTGATGGAGGGTTTAAATCGTTGGAGCAGCTCCGATTGAGTTGTCGACGCCGAGGCTGAAGCGGGACAAAGAGACAACGAACAACGTTAACCTGAGTGGAATTCTAATAGCATCTCAATACATGACGTAAAATACATAACCACAAAGTGCTAGATGTAAAATACATCAGCCGCTCATCTCTGAAGTTAAGCTGTCAAAACTGAACTTAAGCTGCGGCCGAACCTAAGCGTCCAAACTGAATTTTCTTTGTCAAAACTGATTTTCTTGTCAAAACTGAACACACTAGCAAGGTGAGGCTACGTCGGTCGACTGACTTTTTCATCTCTGGTCGGTCGATTTTGCAGCCGTTGGATACAAAATCAAGGGCCTGCGGTTCATCTTCAACCTCCACCCCCCTGAGCCGCCAGCCACCACCGGCCAAACAGCCCCCGCCCGCCCTTGGCGGTGATCACGCCGCCCGCCCGCCTAGAAAACACTCCCCACCGTCGCCCGGCCATCCCTCTAGGCCCCGTGCGAGCTTTTTCTCCGCGATCCCCACTCCACCGCCCGCTAACGCCCGCCACCGCCGGCGACCACCGCCCCATCCTGAACCCTAAGATAGATAGTGGGATACCTCTCCGGTGAGCCCCCCTCCCCTTGCTGGCTGGTTCTTCCTTCACCCGCGAGCCCACCCTTGAAATCGGTGACCCAAAAGTCGATTCGATCGATGAAGTGTAGCCAAATCGGACAACATCATAAGCAAGAGCAAGAAGCGAGAGAAGCAGCCTTGAGCAAAAGCAATAACAAGAGCAGACAGGTGGGGACCAAGAGCAAGAGCGAGCAGCGAGCGAGAGAGCTAAAGCAGCAGCAACTCCTCTGATGTGGATGTCGCCGCCCGAGGGGCGGCGCCGTGGAGGAAGTGGCGGCGACACCACCGTGGATGGAGCCGCGCCGTGTCGGCTTCGGGACCGGCGCCCGGCAGCACCGTGAGATCGAATCAAGAAGAAAATGTGGTGATTAGTGTACAACCTCTTTGGTGGCGCCGATTAGGCGCAGCTTTATCCGAGAAGCGGTGATGATGATGCTCTTCGGTGGTGCGGTGAAGGCGGTGGTGTGGGAATGGAGGTGGCGCGAAAGGCGAGGAACATCATGGCAGCTCCTTGGAGGTGGAGGGCGGGGTGGCTGAACCGGCGGGACAATGAGATCGACAGCGGATCCTCATCGATGCACGGTGGATGAGGGCGTCGAGGTGTTCTATGGGCGGCGTCGTCGGGGAAGAAGCTCCGGCTGGGTGGCGGACGGAGCAGGGTGTGGGGTTTCATCGCGGGTTTTCGCGGCCTCGGTGTATGAATGGGTGGGCGGATGGGATGGCGGTGGGAACCATGGCTTAGAGCGCACTTGTCCGAAATTTGGGGTAAGTTCTGAAAGTACCCCCACCGATTTGAGGCGGTTCTTCGGTTCGAGGGTACCACGGGCATTTCGCGTGTCGGGATTTCTCAAGAGGTGGGAGTTCTCGCGTTGTAATTTCGGAATAGCAAAGCGCGGGTTGAGATGGAGGGAGTTGTCGAACTGTGAGACAAAGATATATCTTAAATATTTCAGGCTAACAAGGCGCGGGTTTAAATTTCCGGACAAGCCTAACGTGTACTGTACCAAATCAATGCGCACTACAAATGTCATTCAAAACTTTGAATTCATGTTATGTTCAATTAAAATATTTTGCTACGTGTATAATGCATGCAACCTACTACTCAAACGAATGTTTTAGTGCATTCCAAACGTATATACTACCTCTTCAATATGAACTATATTTGAATAAGATCTACAGTAATGATTTTGTGAAGTCAAAGCATTTGAATTCGTTTCTCTCTTTTAATAAGATCTACAATCATCATTATTGTCAAGTTAAACCATCGTTTGTGTATTATCTTCACAGCACACCACATGATCGATGTCGAGTTACATATGAACTATGTGTACTATATGAACTCGAACTAGATTTTTGAATCCACTTTATTTTGATTTCAAATCACATTACATTTCTAGCTCTAGCTAGATCTTCATAATCAAAACCATGTCTCATATGTATAATGTGTTTATCACATTATGTATGGTGCCCACCCCCTCGCCTACAAGTATTTAGATGTGAGTTGCAAACACCACACATTACCACAAATTCAAATAAAATGTGAGAATGTTAGATATATAGTATTGTTTATATTGCTCGATATTTAGTTGTAAGCTGCAAGCATACATTATCTCAAATTCAAATAAAATGTGAGATTGTTTGATGTATAGTATGGTTTAGATTGTTCGGCATTTAGCTGTGAGTTGCAAACGCCATGCATTATCATATTATGGTATAACATGTGCACAGCACGTGTATCACCGCTATATTCATGCATGCAATGTTTGAAACACTATGATCGCCTATTCAAATATATGAATCCGCTTTCATATCAAATTATGATCTTTGTTAGTCTCTTACACCCACACAGTCCTCTAACCTTTGTAGCTACCACTAACTTTCTCTCGTGCATGCACACGCCCTCCTCGCCCTCCCCCTCCCTCGACATTCTATCCACCGGGCACATTTATTTTTTCCTTTAGGTCGTTCTCCCAGAGTCTCCATAACTCCTTTCCGACACGCACCGATCGATAAACCTCTCCAGCGATGCCTGCCTACAGCATACACACACAGCTTCAATCTCCTCCTTTATGTGTCCTTGCCTCGTGTCTCTCATATGGTGGAGACACACGTGTAAACTCTCACCCCTCTTTTAATCGATCTCACAACCGCACTCCTCCCCTATCCAGCTAGTAGTTGGGCCTCTCGCACCACCTCCTAGCTCCATTCTCTTGTCTATCCGTCTCGCTGGGCCTTATTTGCCTCTAACAAATGGGCGTACACCGACCGATCTCTCGCTATACATATAGCCAGCTAGGTCCTTATAACTCCTTTTTACCCACACATCGATTGATCTACCTCATTAGTTGTGTCTCTCCCTTCCTCCGACAAACAACAATTTATCTACCGATCTAGTTAGGATTGCTTACCAAACACATGGTTCCCCTTCATCATCCATGGATGCGTCCCGACAGATCTATCACGCCACAGCACACACGAAACACATCCCCACTCTTATTGATAACATTGCAGTTCCACCCTCAGTTTGTCTAGTAGGCCTCTCCCAATATCTCCGAGAAGCAACTCCATCACCCATCCAGCACTCTAACCCTCTCCCTCCCTCTCCCCCCCTTTCTCTCTCCTCTCTCTCTCTGTCCCATCATATTTCCCGTCCTTCAGTTATGTATGGATGTCGACCGATATCCCTCATGACATAGCTAGGTCTCTCCTTCTCAACACATATCTGAGTCGTTCTACCTCTATAGTTAGGCCTCTGCCTACCCCTCCTCCCACCCCCCCCCCACACACACCGATACATCAGCGATCTAGTCATGTCTCCCTGCCACACACAAACTTGACATGTGCCCTCTAACGTTCCGGTAGGCCAGTCGCCCTATATCTTTGACTTGCACACACACACGCAATTTCGATGGCTCTCTTCATCGATCTCGCACCCACCCGTACTTGATCCTCTCTTCAACTCTATCGATAGCTATGACCCCTCCCTCTCTTCTCGTGGATTTCCCGACCCTCTATGTATGATATGGGTAGGCCTCCATTTCACACACATTGCATGCAAAATTTTGTTTGAGATGTCATCGACACATATTCCCACAAATAATTCACAAAATCAACCCCCACCCCCCACCACAAAACAAAAAACACTCACGAACGCGGTTTGTATCTCTCACACACACCCACATAGGTGGGGGCGTGCCTGAAGAGAAGAGGTGCATGCACGGCGCCACGTACTCCGTCTCTTTCCCAACCACACCCGCTGGTACACGGTGGAGCTCGTTTTCTGTCGAAAAAGGCAGCCCACGTGGTAATTTGGCACGTGTCTTGGTTGTCCACTTGGTGGAGGAGGATCGTCTACCACAGGTGAACAAACAAATTGCGACTTGACGCGTTATGTTAAATTTAAAAAGAGGCAAACCATGTGGGGCCTACCTTAGAGGCAAGGCTCTATACTGGAGTACTTTTGATGTGTCCCGTCAACTCATGAGCGAGGAGAAGTTTGCTTAGTACACCGTCTCCCCGCCCACAGGCGCGGTGGCTCGCAGGATGAGGTGAAGCTTGCTCCTCCCTCGCCCATCTGTGTGGTGGCTCATGAGACGAGGAGAAAATTTACTACTCCTCCGTCTACTCCTCGTCCCTACTACCTTGGTTATAGAGATTATATCATATTGTTTGGAATATGTATGTCCTTAGTATATTTCAATATGAACTACTAGTACATACTCCAAACACTGATGTATATAGGCGTATTTTAGAGTGTACATTCACTCATTTTGCTCCGTATGTAGTAGCACTCTCCCTCGCCCCTCGACCCTGCGCATACGTGGTGGGCGTGCAGCAATTCATTCAGTCTCATATAGCGAGCGATATATCTTGCACTACCATTATTGCTCGACTTTCGAAGAAGCGAAGAGCCAATTGCAAGGTTAATATTTTGGAGATGCCAAGCGCAAGGTTATAGGAGAACGAGTAGTAGGTGTCGCGTCATTTATAAATATTTTTTTCTTGATGCACGTCGCAATATGATATGTTCATATGGAGAGAAAAAAACCGCTCCACTATATACATAGTCGGGACGGGCCAGCCTACGGTTGCTTGTTGGGGTTGCTCTCTTCACACTCTCTCGCACAAAGCGATCTGTGGCCACATCTCTAACATCCGGCGGATCACGTCCACTTGGGGAAGGGTGGATGCTTAGTGTGAATCACGGTGTCCGTCGCCGACGGCGAAAACCTTGTCGGCACGCCCGATCAGGGGTCCCGTCTCTCTCTCACAAAGCGGTGAGGTTGCCTTCTTCCCTTGCTCACTGCCGTGGCGTGGGCAGTTGCCGCCTCCCACCGCCCTCCTCAAGGTCGAGCTACATCCCTCAGGTACAACTCCCTTTACAGCCGGCTTGCACCATTGCTCCAGCTGCCCACATCACTCCTGTGGATATTTCTCTACTTCTTTGCCCCTTTTATACGATACCTCTCTGGCTTCTCGTCTGTATTTGTGATGAGTTTATGTCTCATCAACTAGTCCTAGTAATCTTATTCTAATCACGCTTCTTCAATTTCTTTGCCACAGGGATGCTCATCTCGGTTTTGGTGAAACTGCACAAAATGATCCGATGGTCAAAAGGTTGCAAACTTCATTTATTAGGAAGCTCGAGCGTTGCCGGCAAATTGAAGCCTGGTCAGGGTTCACGGTTCAAGGGCTAGGGACTGCATGGATCGTTTTTTCCTTTAGCTGCCTCTGTTCCAAAATAAGTGTCAACTTTAGTAGTAGTACAACCTTGTACTAAAGTTCGCACAAAGTTGAGACACTTATTTTGGAGCGGAGGGAGTATATATTTTCTATGATCATCAATCATTGAGATGCAATAGCATGCATGTTAGTCTCCTTTGTATTTGATGAAATGTTGCAGCGGGCAACCTTGGGCCATAAGATACATGTAACAGGAGCTGGAAGCTTCATAGCATTGTACAAATTTATCTCACGATAAATTACGATGCATACTAGTACTATATTAGTACTTCCTCCGTTCCTAAATATAAGTCTTTGTAGAGATTTCACCATTAACCACATGCGGATGTATATAGAAGCATTTTAAGTGTAGATTCATTCATTTTGTTTTGTATGTAGTTCACCTAGTGGAATCTCTACAAAGACTTATCTACTAGTAATAGCTAGCCCCCACTACTAGGAATTCTCTATCCTCTCCTTGAGCCACATCATCAAAATTGACGTAGCCGTTAGATGAAGTAAATCAGTCATAATAGCCGTCTGATCTAGACGTTGAGAGGCTCAGCACTAAGCCGCATGCAAGCATGCAGAAATACCATGGCACATGCATGGTAGTGGGTTTTAAATCACATCAACATGTCTGCATGCAAGCATGCATGTAAGTGAGCTTTTAAGTCCCATTAACATGTCAAAAAGAAAAATATAATCCCATTATGCAGTAGGAGTTGGCTGATCTTTTTCCTTATGTGGGATGATCTAAATGATGATGGGAGTTTATTTAGTTTGGCTACCACATTTGTCATGCGGTTATAGATTTTTTAGTTCTATGAAATCGATAATTTTGCGAGAGAGAGATATACGCTGTTCATGACAGCGGCGAGGACTCATCTAGTAATATTTAGGAGCGGAGGAGTACTATGTAAAGAGTTAGGTGTTGCACGGTGATAGTGTGAGGTGGGCCATGTAATCACCGAGCCTGCGTGTTTTCACTGCTCTTGCACTCCTCCGCTGTAGAATGGAGAAAATTGTAATCTACTACCTCCTTTCACCGGCGTGGGACATCAGCAGTCCTACCACCTCGGTAATAAAGACCAATGAGCCGTCAAATCACATAGACCCAGCGATAAGTTGAACCGAGCGAAGCAACCATCACTCTTGCGCCGGTGAGAGGTCTCGTCCGCTCTGCCGGGCATGAATCGGCGCCGATTCTTTGGGCGGCGCTGACTTTTTCGAGGAAGGGAAGCCTTGCATGTGGAGGGCTTTGGGTGGGCTAGGCTGGTCAGAGGCGGGTGAGGGAGTTCGAACTAGGGGTGTCCGGATAGCGAACTATCATCATCGGCGGACTCCAAGACTATGAAGATAGAAGATTGAAGACTTAGTCCCATGTCGGATGGGACTTTCCTTGGCGTGGAAGGCAAGCTTGGCGTCTGGATATGTAGATCTCCTACCTTTGTAACCGACTTTGTGTAACCCTAGCCCTCTCCGGTGTCTATATAAACCGGCGGCTGTAGTCCATAACACGAACAACAATCATACCATAGGCTAGCTTCTAGGGTTTAGCCTCTTTGATCTCGTGGTAGATCCACTCTTGTAACACACATCATCAATATTAATCAAGCAGGACGTAGGGTTTTACCTCCATCAAGAGGGCCCGAACCTGGGTAAAACATCGTGTCCCTTGTCTCCTGTTACCATCCGCCTAGACGCACAGTTCGGGACCCCCTACCCGAGATCCGTCGGTTTTGACACCGACATTGGTGCTTTCATTGAGAGTTCCTCTGTGTCGTCACCATCAGGAAGGATGCCTTTTCCCGTCTTTAAAGACGGCGCCGTCGTCAAGGGAGCTTTGGCCGCCGGCCAGACTATCCGGGTAGGCGGTTTTCTCATGACCGCCTGTTCGGCCACCGCCCCGACAATGACCTCTGAAGTCATTAAAAGCGATATTCATGTCAGCTCGGAATTCACCGAGCAGCTAGATCCGATTGAGCTCTCCTCCGTAAACGAGCTCTTGGATCGCATCGCCGCCCTAGGAGTCGCTACCGACTACGATCGATTGAGCTTAAAACCGATCTGAGAGAAATTAACTCTCCCCAGGTTACCCACGACGTTGTCGTGGTAGAGGAACAATACGGCGACTCTTCTTCTATGTTAAAATCCAACTATGTCCGGATTCCGGACCCCTCCATGCCGGATTCCCGCGGAGGGACGGACGCTGATCAAATACTGAACCTAAAGTCAGGCATCGGACCAGATTTGTTGGAAAGCGCTCAGCAAACCAAGCTTCCGAATCCGGAAGCTTCTTGGCCTTTGAGCCTCAGACCGGGCGGGGTTCCAAACTTAATTCCACCCGCCCACCCAAGCATAAGCGATCTATCTCAAATACGGCAAGAGCCCGATGAAATAGTACATCATTACTAGGCAAGATTCCTCCTGGTTATGAACACGATAAAGGACTGCCGTGAAGAAAGCGCGATTTCAATCTTCTGCAACAATTGCACGGACAAGGGAATCATAAACGCCATCAGTCATCGCGAAGTTTCACACCTCGCTGACGTAGCGACCATCGTACAAAAATACTGCGCGATGGAGAGTGCCTGGAAAACCGAAACTAGGTTTTGGGACAATCCGACCCTGAATACAAACCCAGTCCGAAATTAAAGGGTGCTTCATACTCAAGCACCTAGGTTAAAAACCAAAAAGCAAAAACCCCTAAAGTGCGGAACGTCTTGGAGGGATGGCTCAACGGACCTGCAAAATCCACGAGCGGGCGCCACTCCAACACACAACCTTGAGCATGTTGGATACTACGGCGGTGGCCAAAAGTGGCGTAGGCTTTTTAGCCCAGGCAACCAACCCAGCGATACCGATGCACGGTATTAACAGTCTTGAGACTTTCGCATCAAATAACATGCGGAAGCGAACAATCCACAGCCTCGCGAAGTCTACCAAGTAGCAACAACAAATCCATGGAGCGACACGGCTATCACCTTCAACACCAGCGACGAACCTAAATACCGAACAGCTAGAGCACCAGCCGCATTGGTCCTCAGTCCGATAGTGGACGGCTTCCGTCTTACAAAGGTACTCATGGATGGCGGCAGAGATTAAACCACATCTATGAAACCCTTCAAAAATGGAAATTGGTGGAGCCGCATTGGCGAAGCAGCACAACCTTTGAGAGGATAATCCCTAGTCGAGAAATGCGCTGCGGAAAAATCACACTAGATGTAGTGTTGGCTCACCGGACAATTACAGGTCCGAGGAGGTCACGTTCCAAGTGGCCCCATTCGACAGCGGATATCACGCTTTGTTAGGGCGAGAGGCATTCACAATCTTCAAGCTATACCCCACTACGGGCATGAAGCTCAAAATGCGGACCCAATGGGATAATCACTCTGCTTGATGATCCGGATACATCACTCAGCGCTGAAAATAAGACAGCCGCTTTGGCCCTAGAGGCATTGTCCAAAGCCCTAGAGGCGGAGGAACTAACTACGCTGCGCTCCCACGATGGATAGGGACGATGTGATACTCGATAAGAGGTCCAAGTCCACCACTTTTAAACCAGCGAGGCGAAATAGTCAAATTTCAGGTCCATCCAGCGGACCCCACAAAGGCGGCCTCCATTGGGGCACAATTAAGTCCTGATGTCGAAGCCGCTTTTCGAGAATTCCTTGAGGAAAATTGGGACATTTTGCCTCGCACCCTTGAGACATGCCGGGGAATCCCACGCGGTGGCAGAGCACAGCCTAAATATCCTAAAAGGATTCAAGCCAGTCAAACAAGCTCTTGGCGATTTTCCGAACCCAAAAGACAGGCAATGGGAGAGGAGCTAGCCAAACTCTTAAGCGGATTCATCGGAGATATAAAACATCCGGACTGGCTAGCCAATCTAGTAATGGTACCAAAAGGACAAATCCACAGGCGCCTCTGCGTCGATTTTAAAGACCTTAACAAGGCCTGTCCAAAGGACCCTTTCCCCCTCCCTCGCATCGACCAAATCATCGATACTACCGTAGGGCACGATTCATTGTGCTTCCCCGACGCGTACTACGGATACCATCAAATCAAGATGGCGGAGAAAGATCAGGCCATAGCGGCATTCATTACTCCATATGGGCCATTCCGCTTCAACACAATGCCCTTCGGACTCAAAAACGCCGGCGCAACATATCGCGCGCATGATTCAAACATGTCGGCTACCCGGATAGGCAAAACAGTAGAGGCATACGTAGGCGATGTGGTCGTCAAGACCAAACACGTCGGAACTCTAGTAGAAGACTTGAGGTGACATTCGACAACCTCCGAGCATATGACATTAAGCTCAATCCGGAAAAATCGTCTTGGTACCAGCGAAAGCTCTTGGGCTTCATCGTATCCGCGAGAGGAATTGAAGCAAACCCGGCCAAAATCCGAGCTCTGTCACAATTGGATATTCAAAAGACCTCAAGCAGATACAAAAACTAACGGATGCGTGGCGGCCTTAAGTCGCTTCATCTCCGTTTGGGAGAAAAGGCTCGCCCTCTACCGCCTCCTCGGCGCACCGAACATTTCGAATGGGCGGATGCTGCCACCGGACTCGAAGAAATAAAGGCCATCTCGGCAACAAATCCGGTTCTGGCGCGCCAACCTGGGCGAACCTATGTTATTATATATCGCAGCAACACATCAAGTTGTCGGTAGCGGTACTCGTCGTTGAGCGATAAGCGAAGGGCACAGATTCCCTCTTCAAAAACCAGTGTACTACGTATCCCTTTGTTCTAACTCCATGCAAATCCAGGTACCCACATTATCAAAAGATAGCGTATCACGGTGTTCATAGCATCCGGAAGCTGCGACACTACTTTCAAGAGTGTTCAATAACGATGGCCTCGAAGTACCTCTCAACGATATTATAAACAATCGCGACGTTAGCGGGCAGGATTGCAAAATGGGCTATCGAGCTCTTACCATTTCACATAACCTACAAACCACGGCGAGCTATAAAATCGCGAGTTACGGCTGACTTAAATCGCCGAATGGACAAGCGAACTCCCTAAAAATGCAGTAGCGTACTCAACTGGATCATGCATTTGAAGGATCCAAAATGTTGGCTGGCTTGGGGCTGGCGTCGTCTGGCGTCCCCAACTAGAGACACAATCAATACGTACTTCAAATAATGTACATGGACTCCAATAACGCGGCGAATCGAGGCCCTTCTACATGGCCTCCGGATGGCAATCTCCATGGGCATTCAACGCCTAGAGGTGTGCGGGGATTCAAACCTCGCAATATCCCAAGTAAATGGAACTTTGGCGTAAAGATCCAAAATGGCAGCTTACATAAAGCCGTCCTAAAATGTCAGCTCGGTTGAAGGACTCGAATTCCACCATGTAGCAGGGATAATAACCGGGCAGCAGGCGTGTTAGCACGCATCGGTAGCGAAAGCGAGGCGCCGTCCCTCAAACATCTTCCTAGAGCGGCTCTTTAAGCCATCCATATTATGGGAAGAGGAGTCGGAAGTAACAATCGGAGCCGGCTGCATCACCTAACTCGAGACCATTACGACACAATCGGTGGCTCAGCCAATGAAATAACACCTTGACTCACGAAATAATGGCAGTAATTGCCCGTGGACAGAACCATTCCTAGCCTACTTAATACGGCAGGAACTTCCCGAAGACCAAAATGAGGCCCGCTGCATAATTCGGCGATCTAAAGCCTACAAGGTCCATGAGGGAGAACTTTATAAGAAAAGCACAACCGGAGTCCTTCAAAGGTGTATCTCCGAAGAGGAAGGGCGAAATGTCCTGGCTGAAATTCACGCAGGACTCGGCGGGCACCACGCTGCAGCCTGGGTGAGGGAGTGCCGGATTAGGGGGTGTCCGGATAGCCGGACTACCATCATCGGCCGGACTATCACCGGCCGAACTATCATCATCATCCGGACTCCAAGACTATGAAGATACAAGATTGAAGACTTCGCCCCGTGTCCGGATGGGACTTTCCTTGGCGTGGAAGGCAAGCTTGGCGATACGGATATGTAGATCTCCTACCGTTGTAACCGACTCTATGTAACCCTAGCCCTCTCCGGTGTCTATATAAACCGGATGGCTCTAGTCCGTAGGACAGAACAACAACCCTGACAATCATACCATAGGCTAGCTTCTAGGGTTTAGCCTCCTTGATCTCGTGGTAGATCCACTCTTGTAAACATCCACAATATCAATATCAATCGAGCAGGGCGAGGGTTTTACCTCCATCAAGAGGGCCCGAACCTGGGTAAAACATCGTGTCCCTTGTCTCCTGTTACCATCCGCCTAGGCCACAGATTGGGACCCCCTACCCGAGATCCGCGGTTTTGACACCGACATTGGTGCTTTCATTGAGAGTTCCTCATGCCGTCACCGATAGGAAGGATGCCTCCTCCGTCTTCAAGGGCGGTATTTTTATAAAGGAGCCTTGGCCGCCGGCCAAACTATCCGGCTAGGTGGTTTTCTTATGACCGCCTATCCGGCCACCGCTCGACAATGACCTCTCAAGTCGTCAAAAGCAATTTTCACGTCAGCTCGATTCGCCGGCGGCTGGATCAATAGAGCTCTCGTCAGTAAGCGAGCTCTTGGATCGCATCGCCGCCACAGGAGTCGCTCATGACTACAATCAGATTGGGCTTAAAACCGATCGAGAGAGATTAACTCTCCCGGTCACCCACCACGTTGCGTGGTAGAGGAACAATCTTGGCGCTTCTCTCTGTATTGAAAACTAGTCATGTCCGGGCTCCCGAACCCCCATGCGATTCAGCGGAGGGGCGGACTTGACCAAGCGAACTTAAAGTCGGGCATCGGACCGGACTCGTTGGACAACGTCCAGCAATCCAAGCTTCAAATTCGGAAACTTCTCGGCCTTGAGCCTTGAGATGGGTAGGGTTCGGACTTAATTCCACCCACCCGCCCGGACATATCGATCTATCTCTAATCCGGCAAGAGCCCGCTGAGACAATACATCACTCTTTGGGCGATTCCTCCTGGTTATGGACAGGATAAAGGACTGCCGAGAGGAAAAGCGCAATTTCAATTTTTGCAATAATTGCGGATGAGGAATCTTGAGCGCCGTCGGCCGTCGTGAAATTACACGCCGCCGACCTGGCGTCCATAGTACGAAAGTACTGTGCGATGGAGAGTTTTCGGACAACCGAAAATAAGTTTTGGGACAATCCGGCCCGAATACAACCCTAGTCCGCAACAAAGGGTCCATTACACTCAGGCACCAGATACAAAAACCAAAAAGCAAAAACCCCATAAAGGGCATGGAACCGTACTAGAGGGATGGCTTAGCGGACCCTGTAAAATTCACAGTACAGAAGGCGCCGTCCCAACACATAGCCTTCGAGCATGTTGGATATTACGGCAGGTGGCCAAAAGTGGAGAGGAGCTTCTAGCCCCGGAAAACCACTCCAACAACATCGATGCGATATCAACAGTCTTGAGACTTTCGCATCAAATAATATGCGAAGCGAACAATCCAAGACCTCGCGAAGTCTACCAAGTAGCAACAACCAATCCATGGAGCGACACAGCCATCACCTTCAACGCCAGCGACGAACCTAAATTCCGGACAGCCGAGCTCCGGCCGCTTGGTACTTAGTCCAATAGTGGGCGACTTTCGACTTACAAAAGTCCTCATGGATGGCTGCAGCGGTTAAACCTCATCTCTGAGAAACCCTTCAAAAATGGAAATAGATTGGAGCCGCATTGAGCGAAGCAGCATAACCTTTAGAGGAATAATCCCTAGCCGGGGGCGCTGCCTGAGGAAAAATCACACTCGATGTGGTATTGGCTCACCGGACAATTACAGATCCGAAGAAGTCATGTTCCAAGTGGCCCCGTTCAACATCGGATATCACGCTATATTAGGACGAGAGGCATTCACAATTTTTCAAGCCGTACCCCATTACGGGTACATGAAGCTCAAAATGCCTGGGCCCGGCGGAATAATCACTCTCGTTAGTGATCCGGACATAGCTCTCCGCGCCGAAAACAAGACAGCCGCATTAGCCTTAGAGGCACTATCCGAGGCCCTAGCGGCAGAGGAACTCACCGCGCTGCGCTCTACAGTGAATAGGGACGATGTGATACTCGATAAGAGATCCAAGTCCACCTCCTTTAAACCAGCAGATGAAATAGTAAAATTCAGGTCCACCAGCGGACCCTACAAAAGGCGGCCTCCATCGGGGCACAATTGAACCCTGATGTAGGCGCGCGACTGCAAGAATTCCTTCGGAAAATTGGGACATTTTGCACGGCACCCCTCGGATATGCCGGAATCCCACGCAGATTGGCAAAACACAGCCTAAACATCCTAAAAGGATTCAAGCCGTTAAACAGGCTCTTGACGATTTTCCGAACCCAAAAGACAGGCAATGGGAGAAGAGCTAGCCAAACTATTGGAAGCCGGATTCATCAGAGACATCAAGCATCCGGATTGGCTAGCAAACCTGGTAATGGTACCAAAGAAGGACAAATCCTGGCGCCTATGCGTCGATTTCAAAGACCTAAATAAAGCCTGCCCAAAGGATCCCTTCCCCCTCCCCCGCATCGACCAAGTCATCAATGCCACTGCAGGGCACGATTCATTGTGCTTCCTGGACGCATACTCCGGCTATCATCAAATCAAGATGGCTGAAGCGGATCAAGCCGCAATGGCATTCATTACTCCATATGGACCATTCTGCTTCAACACGATGCCCTTCGGACTTAAAAATGCCGGCGCAACATATCAGCGCATGATTCAGACATGTCTAGCTACCCAGATCGGCAAAACAGTAGAGGCATACGTAGACGACGTAGTCGTCAAAACTAAACACGTCGAAACTCTAGTAGACGACTTGAGGCTCACATTCGACAACCTCAGAGCATATAACATCAAACTGAATCCGGAAAAATGTGTTTTCGGCGTACCAGTTGGAAAGCTGCTGGGCTTCATCATATCCGGTTGAGGAATTGAAGCAAACCCAGCCAAGATCCGAGCTCTGTCACAGCTAGATATCCCAAAGGACCTCAAGCAAATACAAAAATTGACTGGATGCGTGGCGGCTCT
Organism: Aegilops longissima; assembly: GCA_021605205.1. Taxonomy (NCBI): domain Eukaryota; kingdom Viridiplantae; phylum Streptophyta; class Magnoliopsida; order Poales; family Poaceae; genus Aegilops; species Aegilops longissima. The sequence goes on along the minus strand of CM038678.1, from coordinate 645,684,502 downwards.
AAGCCGCTTTATCTCCCGTCTGGGAGAAAAGGCATTACCCCTCTATCGCCTCCTTAGGCGCACCGAACACTTCGAGTGGACGGATGCTGCCACTGCCGGACTCGAAGAAATAAAGGCCATATTGGCAACAAATCCGGTCCTGGCTGCACCCAACCTGGGCGAACCAATGTTGTTATACATCGCAGCAATGCATCAAGTTGTAAGCGCGGTACTCGTCTTCGAACGAGAGAAAGAAGGGCATAAATTCCCTCTTCAAAAACCAGTATACTACGTATCCACTGTGTTAACCTCCTGCAAGTCCGTTACCGCACTATCGAGAAGATAGCATACGCGGTGTTCATGGCATCCGGAAGCTCGGCACTACTTTCAAGAGTGTTCGATAACGGTGGCCTCTGAAGTACCACTTAACGACATTATAAACAACCATGACGCAGCAGGCAGGATTGCAAAATGGGCCATTGAGCTCTTACCATTTGATATAACTTACAAACCTCGTGAGCTATAAAGTCACAAGTTTTGGCTGACTTTGTCGCTGAATGGACCAAGCCGAACTCCCTAAAAATACGCGCATACTCCAATTGGATTATGCACTTGACTGCTCTAAAATGTTAGCGGATTGGGGGCTGGCGTCGTATTAGCGTCCCGACCGGGACCCACAGATCCAATCGTACTTCAGATAATGTACACGACTCCAACAACGCGGCGAATCGAGGCCCTTTACATGGTCTCCGGATGGCAATCTCCATGGGCATTCAACGCCTAGAGGTGCGCGAGGATTCAAACCTCGCAATATCCCAAATAAGCGGAGACTTTGGCGCCAAAGATCCGAAAATGGCAGCATACCGCAGCGCTGTACTAAAAATGTCAGCCGGTTGAAGGACTTGAATTCCATCACGTAGCAGGGATAATAACCAAGCAGCCGACGTCTTGGCCCACATCGGCGCAAAAGCAGCGACGCTGTCCCTCTAACATCTTCTGGAGCGGCTCTTCAAGCCATCCGTACTATGGGAAGAGGAGTCGGAACTAACAAACCGGAACAAGCCGCACCAACGGCGATTCACCCGATGACATAACACCTTCCGCATACGACATAATGGTAGTAATTGCCCGTGGACAGAACCATTCCTCGCCTACTTGCTTAGGCAGGAGCTTCCCGAAGACCAAAATGAGGCCCGCTGCATTGTCCGCGGTCTAAAGCCTACAAGGTCTATGAGGAGAACTTTATAGGAAAAGCACAACCGGAGTCCTTCAAAGGTGTATCTCCGAAGAGGAAGGGCGAAACCTCCTGGCTGAAATTCATGCCGGACTAGGAGGACACCACGCCGCAGCTCAAGCCCTTGTAGGAAAGGCATTCTGTACAGGATTTTATTGGCCGGCGGCCCGAGCGGATGCTCGGGACTTAGTCAAAGATCGTCGGTTGTCAGCTCTTTGCTAATCGAGCCATATGCCACCCACGCCCTCAAAACTATACCCATTACCAGGCCGTTCGCGATGCAGGGGCTTGACATGGTTGGACCACTTAAAGGGGAACCCACAAGCAAAGGTACCTATTGGTCATGGTGGATAAATTCACCAAATGGATAGAGGCCAAACCAGTTAAAGCGGCGAGTCCGGACCAGTGATAGACTTTATATCCGGGGTAGTACACCGTTATGGTGTCCCCACAACATCATCACCGATAACGGCACGAACTTCACCGCCGATGAGGTTAAATCATGGTGCAAAAATATGGGCATCAAGCTCGATTATGCTTGATCTATCATCCTCAAACCAGCGGTCAAGTGGAGCGAGCAAATGGTCTAATAATGGCGGCATCAAACCCGGACTAGTGCGGTCCCTTACGAAATCGACACGCCTTTGGGTAGAGGAGCTCGACTCCGTACTCTGGGGCTGCGGACAACGCCTAACCGTACTACGGATTCACACCATTTTTATGGTATCTGGCGCGAAGCAGTTTTGCCTGCGACATAATTCATGACTCACCTCAAGTGCGCATATACGAAGAAAGAAGGCGAGTTGGATCGGCGGGACAGCTTGGACGCATTGGAGGAAAAACGCGATGTCGCCAAGGCTCGTTCCGCATTCTATCAGCAGCAGGCTCGAAGATATCACAGCAGAGAAGTATGGGCCAAGACTTTAGCGTTGGCGAACTGGTTCTCGCTGCCGGACAAGAAGAAGGACAAGCTCAAGCCCAAATGGGAAGGCTCCTTCATCATCGATCAAGTCGACGGCGGAGCATACCGTCTCTGAAATGCATCGGATAACCGACTCGAGCGAACCCATGGAGCGCAGCCCGCCTCCGAAGATTCTATGCCTAGCGCGGATGAGAGTTCGTCCCTTTCCCCCGTCCAATTTTTTTTTCTTTCAGCTGCCTTTTGTTTATCTTTTCTTCTCAACCCTATTCATCCAAGCCTTAAAGGGCCTATTAGGCATAGCGTTAGCGCGCAATTGATGTGCTATCCGCACTCATTATACACAGGGGCTTCCTTACGGAAGCTTAATTATAAGGGCTTCATGCCCAAAGCACATGTGTCAAGCCTCCACATGTACCTTTTATTCACCATTATATGCATCGATATGACTTAAGTTTTGGCCAAGCTGGGTTGCTGGCTCTGTGCTTACCCCTCGTTCCCGATTGTTCGGCTAGGAGGTAAAGGAGCACCTCTGTGATTATTCTTGCGGGTCGGCCGGATGTGTACCTCGGCTGGGTGAAGCGAAAGCTAGCGTTCTTAAGGGAATATTCGGTTGGTGACTTAAAGATGATTTTTATCCACTTATTTATCTGCCCCGGATGTTTTTGCTTTTTCACAGTCCGGGCATGCACTTTAGAGCATACCACCCCGAAGAAAGGAACCCTTAATGGAACTATTCTCCTGGAAGATGTTTCTTACTACCCATGTAATATAACATAACTAGTTGGGCACTTATGCGATAAAGCACCGATGACCCCTACGCCTGGTCTCCATGCATACCCGGTTGTTTCATAACCGAGAAGGTATTCGGACACACTCCGGACTCTAGGGTCCCGAGGTGAAGTGAAAAGGTCGGCAAAGACAAACGATCTACAATCCGGCTAGAAGGCATTTTATATGTCATTTTATAATACATTGTCAAATCGACTGATTGTATTCTTCCTCAATCCCGTCTAACAGGTTGTCTAATTTATAGTCCTGTTGGGAAAATTTAGCGGCCAACTCTACTTGGTCGTATACTAAACTCACAGGGATCTCCTTCCCATCAGGCCCCACAGGTCCGACTTCGGCCATGTGGTTGGGATCCGCCTTCTTGTACGCGTCTTTACCATGGCCCGGCCTCCACAGCACCTTGGCGGCAGGCGAAATCTTCCATAAATGGAAGCGCTGCCGCCTCCTGCAGCTTCTCCGCAAGCTCCCCAAGACCATCGGATAAGGAGAAGGCTGGCCATAAAGCCTGGATAGCGCCGCCCATTACTGCCGAACTTCGTTCGATCAGTTGCAACAATTCGGAAGTTGATCACCCGTTGATACGGGCATCTCCTCCATGAGGCGACACTGTGAGCATATCTGCGGACATATTACATCAAATTGACTTCCTCACCGAACTCTTCTTTTCAAAGGAGTTCGCTCAAGCACTACTATATATGCCGCGTGAAGCCGCTGATTCTCCTTAACCCGACAGCTCGGCCCGAATGCCTTTCAGCTCTTCTCCAAGCTGGGCATGGGCATCCCGAGCTTGTTCCTTTCATGTTGCACCTTATGCAGCACCCTCTCGCTTGACCTTTAGTTGGCGCGAAGTTCTCGCCTGTCCGGATCTTGTCCGGCAGCACACAATGTCATTTTTAGACTTGCGCAAAGGCCAACGCTACTTATCTTTCCAAAATAATGCGTTACCAGGAGAGGTCCCTGCGTTTCCTCCTGCGCCAGAGAGTGCGGCCTCAAGTTGGGCCTTGCACTCTTGCAACTCCTGAGACAGTTGGGTATTCTTCTCGGTAAGATCCCTCGTTTCATATGATCCTTAAATCAGTTAATATAACTACTTTAAGTCTCGGGGGCTCTTGGCATATATAACTATTAAATTCTCTTACCCGTATGTCTTTACATATCTTGCTCCGTGGCTCTGGTAAAACCATATTGAGCAACACGAAGGTGCGCGTCCCACGTGTTAAAGGCATTCAACGCCTCGGGGGAGAAGCACGCGTCACGAAATACTGCCCGGCGGCGCCTATGATTCAGGGCACTTTCCACCTCAGACTTGGTGGCGGACAGTCTGTCGGCGTCCTCCGTCGGAGGGCGTCCGGCTGCGCCTTGCGCCGCCTCCCCTCCAGACCAGGTGCGGGAGCTTGGCTGGTGGAGGTTGGATTGGCAACCTCCACGCCCTTGATCCGCGGACGCTTTTTCCCTATAAAAGTCATGAGCACTCAAAGCGCTTCCTAGAGCGTTGCTCTAAATAATGAATTGTGAACTACACCTTTGCGGCGGCGTTTGATCGCGCGCGCTCCTCTTCCGCCTCATGGTCGGATGGCCTTTGTTGGTCAGCCACCTCGGGCTCGGCTTCTCGCCTAGGCGCCTCCTGCAGCGCCATCATATCGATGGTCAAAATGAGCAAGGAAGGAATAGCGGTGTCAGGGCTTCGTCGCAATCACACAGGAAGCGGATATAGTCCGGGATAGTCGGCCGTTATGGCGACTAAAGCATTGTCCATCTTGAGCTGGTGGAACACCCGTCGATTAGCTCTACCTTTATGTCGGATCCTCTTGGAGGCGGATCCGGGATCTCTCGGATCCTTGGGCTGCGGAGCGGACTTAGCATGTCCTCCACGGTCGGCGCAATTCCTGCGTCGAAGAAGAACACAATATAAGAAACTTAAGTCTCAAAAGGCGCGGGTCGGACACGCAGAGTGTTCGCTTACCCAAGGCGGGGTTTATTCATGGAGAACCCATTTAGCAGGTTCGTCCGAAGAAATCCTCCTTCTCCCCTTATACAGGCGGACAGGATCGTCACGGATCTTGGCGAATCCGACCCCTGCGGCCATGACGGGTGGCATCGTCCTCCCCGTTGAAATCCCACATGGGGTGGCCCCTGTATTGTAGTGGCTGCACCCCCCGCATAATGCATCTTGCCATGACTCCAATCATGGTCAACCCGGCATGGGCCAGTAACCTTATTCGGCCCATCAAATAATGGACGCTCTTGTCTTCCTCCAAATGGGGGCTCCGCGGACGCCAACTAAAGCGTTTCTTGAGGAGCATTGCTGAACTCCGGAGGCCGATCCGAACAGGGTCCGGCAGCGGGCGTCTTCTATATAAAACCATTCGAAGGCCGGTCTTGAGCGCCTTCTTAGGGGTTCCGGATGGATATCCGGTCCGGCAATCGCCATATTTGGCGCCGCCCACTTGATATATGGACCCCTCGTGAGAGCGGGGTACAAGGCAGAACAACCTCTTCCACAGCGTGAAGTGGGGCTCGGCGCCAGAGAATAGCTACAGAAGAGCTACGTAACCCGCAATATGCAGGATTGAGGCGGCGTGAGGTGATGAAGCTGGAGTCCGTAGAACTCCGAGGGCCAGCGGAGGAATGGATGTACAGGAAATCAGGCCCCTTATCGATGGGGATGAAGCATACCGCTCCCCTTTGTTGGGATTTGGGGTAACCTCCGCTTGCTTCCCAGCTTTGTAGGTGGCCAGCCCGGCTCGAACCGGAACCATGAAGGCCGGAGGGAGATATCCCCCCACTTGGAGCTTCACCAGCTCGTTGTGCGGAACAGAGCATCTCCTCCAATCTCCTGGCAAGGGGCTGGGGGCGAGAAGAGGAGCCACGTTGACGGTCCATGATGGAATGGATTCTTGGTCGAAAGCGCTCGATGAGTATTTGCGGGAGGAAGATGGTGATTTGGATCTGGATTCTTGCCTCCCTTATAGGCAGATTATTCGCACAACTAGGGTGTAAAACATAAAAGACACCCTGGCTATTCACATTAATGACCCAGCGTGGAAGAAGGCCATTATTGGGCGTGGAAGCGAGGCGCAACATTGATGAGGAAGCTGGACACTGCTCGGTGGTCGTAGAACTTGAAGGAGAACCCGCCTTACAACGCCGAAGACTACACATGCTGGACTTGTCGTCATTGAAGCCTGGTTCGGGAGCTCTTGAGGAGTCCGGATTAGGGGTGTCCGGATAGCGGACTACCATCATCGGCGGACTATCACCGGCGGACTATCATCATCATCCGGACTCCAAGACTATGAAGATACAAGATTGAAGACTTCGCCCCGTGTCCGGATGGGACTTTCCTTGGCGTGGAAGGCAAGCTTGGCGATACGGATATGTAGATCTCCTACCGTTGTAACCGACTCTATGTAACCCTAGCCCGCTCCGGTGTCTATATAAACCGGATGGCTCTAGTCCGTAGGACACAACAACAACCCTGACAATCATACCATAGGCTAGCTTCTAGGGTTTAGCCTCCTTGATCTCGTGGTAGATCCACTCTTGTAAACATCCACAATATCAATATCAATCGAGTAGGGCGAGGGTTTTACCTCCATCAAGAGGGCCGAACCTGGGTAAAACATCGTGTCCCTTGTCTCCTGTTACCATCTGCCTAGGCGCGATTCGGGACCCCCTACCGAGATCCGCGGTTTGACACCGACACGGGCCCTTGTAAGCAAGGCCTTCCGACAGGATTTTATTGGCCGACAGCCCTGGGCAGATGCTCGGGACTTAGTCCAACGATCGTCGGTTGCCAGCTCTTTGCTAATCGAGCCACATGCCACCCACCGCCCTCAAAACTATACCCATTACCTAGCCGTTCATGATGCAGGGGCTTGACATGGTTGGACCCTTAAAGGGGAACCCACAAGCACAAATACTTATTGGTCATGGTGGACAAATTCACCAAATGGTTTGAGGCCAAGCCGGTTAAAGCGGCAGAATCCGGACGGTGATAGACTTCATATCCGGGGTAGTACACCGTTTTGGCGTCCCCACAGCATCATCGCGATAGCGGCACGAACTTCACGGCCGACGAGGTTAAACTCTGGTGCAAAACATGGGCATCAAGCTCGATTACGCAGTCTATCACCCCAAACTAACGGTCAAGTCGAGCGAGCAAATGGTCTAATCATGGCGGCATCAAACCCAGACTAGTGCGGTCCCTCAAGGAATCTAACACGCCTTTGGGTAGAGGAGCTCGACTCCGTACTCTGGGGCTGCGGACCACGCCAAACCGAACTCTTGGATTCACACCATTTTTCATGGTATCTGGCGCAGAGGCAGTTACGCCTGCGATATAATTCATGACTCACCTCGTGTGCTCATGTACGAAGAAAGAAAAGCCGAGTTGGATCGACAGGACAGTTTGACGCTTTAGAGGAGGCGGGGCGTGGCAAAGGCTCGTTCGCATTTTATCGAGCAGCGAGCTCGAAGATATCAAAGCGGAGAAGCACGGGCCAAAACTTACAATGTTGGCGAACTTGTTCTCGCTTTGCGGACAAGAAAAAGGACAAACTTAAGCCCAAGTGGGAAGGTCCCTTCATCATCGACCAAGTCCTGACCGACGGAGCATACCGTCTCACGAACGCATCGACAACCGACTCGAGCCGAACCCATGGAGCGCAGCCCGTCTCCGAAGATTCTCGCTTAACGCCGGACTCGAGTTCGTCTCACTCCCGAATCCACCTTTTATATTTTTTACTGTCTCTTGTCCCCTCCTTCTTCCCACTTTTTTCAATACCTTTTATAGGCTGATTTGCGCTTTGTCCGCACACACTTGATGTGCTCCTGGCACTCATTATACCTGGGGGCTTCTTTAACTGAAGCTTATTCATACGGGTTTCATGCCCAATACATGTGTCATACTTCCACATGTACCTTTTATTCACCATTGTATACATCGATATGACTTAAGTTTTGGCCAAGCTGGGTTGTTCGGCTCTGTGCTTACCCCTCGTTCCCGATTGTTCGGCTAGGAGGTAAAGGGAGCACCTCTGCGATTACTACTGCGGGTCACCGGATGTTTACCTCAGGTGGGTGAAGCCGAAAGCTAGCGTTCTTAAGAGAATATTCGATCGGTGACTTGAAAGATGATTTATTACTTACTTATTTATCTACCCCGGATGCTTTTTTACGGTATTTTCATGAAGACGGCATTGCACTTTAGGGCATGCCTCCCGAGAAAGAACCCTTAGCGGAACTATTCTCCCTGGAAGATGTTTCTTACTAACCATGTAATATAACATAACTAGTTGGGCACTTGTCTGATAAAGCAATTATGGCCCTGATGCCTTGTCTCCATGCATGCCCCGGGACTGTTGGGTCCGGAGGTTGAAGCAAAACGGTCCGCAAAGACAAACGATCTACAATCCGGCTAGAAGGCATTTTACATGTCATTTAAAATTACATCGTCAAACCGACTGATTGTACTCCTCTCAATCCCATCTAACAGGCTGTCTAATTTACTGATCTGTTGGGTATATTCATGCCGTTCTACTTGGCGTACATCAACTCACAGGATCTCCTTCCCATCGGGCCCGCAGTCCGACCTCGGCCATGTGGTTTGGGTCAGCCTTAGGGTAAGCGTCTTCACCATGGCCCAGGCCTCCTAAGCGCCTCGACGGCAGCCGACATCTTGCACAAATGGAGGCATCGCCGTGCTCCCAAGCTTCTCAAGCAAGCTCACCAAGGCCCTCGGGTAGGGAGGCGGATGGCCATAAAGCATGAACAGCGCCACTCATCGCCCGAACACGTTCGAGCAATTGCACCAGCTCGGGAAGTTGGTCACCCGTTGACCAGGCATTTCCTCGCGAGGCGACCTGTGAGCACACCTAAAGACATATTTCGTCAATAGACTTCCTCGCGAATTCTTCTTTTCAAAGGAATTTGTTCAAGCACTTACTATAAATGCGCGACGGCCGCTGATTCTCCTTCACGGAGCAGACATTGGGCGAACACCTTTCAGCTCTTCTCCTCGCTGGGTGCGGGCATCTTGGAGCTTGTTTCTCTCTGCTGTACCTTCATAAGCACCCTCTCACGGCCTTTAGGCGACGCAGTAGCTGTTGCTTGTCCGGATCTAGTCCGGCGCCCTCTGCAATATTATTGTCGATTCACGCGCACTTTGTTAAATAATTATCTTTTCAAAGTCGTCTTACCAGCGGGGTCTCTGTGGCTCCCCCTGTGGCGGCAGATCGGCCTCAAGTTGGGCCTTGCACTCTTGGAGCTCTGGGACAGATGGGTATTCTTCTCCGTAAGATCCTGCATAATAATTGATCCTTAAATCAGTTATTTCAACTATTTTAAGTCTCGGGGCTCTTGGCATATATAACTATTAAATTTACTTACCCGTATGTCTTTCACATCTGCTCCGTGGCTCTGGTTAACCCATCTTGGCGGCACGGAGGTGCGTTCCGCATCAAAGGCATTTGCGCCCGGAGAGAAACACGCGTCACGAAGAACTGTCCGGCGGCGCTTTGTGATTCATGGCGCTCTCCACCTCAGACCGGGTGGCGGACAGCCTGTCGGCATCCTCCGTCGGAGGAGCGTCCGGCTCATGCCTTGTATTCGCCTCCCCTCCCGGACCATGCGTTGGAGCATGGCTGGCGGAGGCTTGATTGGCAACCTCTCCGGACACTGTCCGGCAAGCGCTCTTTCTGGAAAAGTTATGAGCATTAATATACCTCCTGGGGATCCTTCCCTTAAAAATAGCGGTGCTCCGTACCGTTGCGGCGACGTTTCGGTTCGCGTCGCACTCCTCTTCCGCCCGCTGGGCCGGACTGACCCTTGTTGGTCGGCCGCCGCGGGTTCGGCTTCCCGCCTTAAAGGCACCTCCTGGGATGCACCATCAGTATGGGATGGTCAGAATTGAGCACGGATCAAATAATGGTGTCAAGACCTCGGTCGTAGTCACCTGGGAGGCCGGAAACAAACCGGGGTAGTCAACCGTAATGGCGACTAGGGCATTGTCCATGCTAAGTTGGTGTAACACCCCGTCAATCAGCTCCACCTTTATGTCCGGATCCTCTTCGGAGGTCGGATTAAGGGATCGTTCCAGATCCTCGGGCTGTGGAGTTAGGCTTCGTATGCCCTCGACGTCCCGGCACAGCTCCTGCGTCGAAATCACAGAGTAAGATACTTGACTTTAAAAGTATGGATCGGGTAGATGAACATCCGCTTACCCAAATCCGAGGGTTATTCATAGAGAATCCATTCAACGGATTCGTGCGGAAGAAGTCCTCCTCCTCTCCCTTGTACAAGCCGGACATGATCTTTGCCAGATCGGCTGCCGAGCCTGGCCCTTTGCGGCCATGACGGGTGGCATCATCTTCCCCGTTGAAATCCCACATAGGGTGGCCCCTATATTGGAGTGGCTGCACCCCTCACATAATGCACGTGGCCATGACTCCAATCATGGTCAATCCGGAGTGGGCCAGTAACCTAATCCGGCCCATCAGATAATGGACGCTCCAATCATCTTCCCGTTGAGGGCTCCGCGGGCGCCAACTCAGGCGTTTCTTCAAGGGAGCATTGCTGAACTCCGGGAGGCCGATCCGATCTGGATCCGGCAGAGGGGCATCCTCCATGTAGAACCATTCCGAAGGCCAGTCTTCGGACGCCTTCTTCGGGGTGCCGGATAGATATCCGGTCCCGCGACAGCGCCATATTCGGCTCCGCCCACTTGATATATCGACCCCTCATGAGAGCGGAGTGCGAGACAAAACAATCTCTTCCACAGCGCAAAATGGTGCTCGATGCCCAAGAACAGCTCGCAAAGAGCTCTGGCTTCATGATGTGCAAAATGGAGGCGGGCATGAGGTGGTGAAGCTGGAGTCCGTAGAACTCTAGGAGCCCCGGAGAAAGCAGATGTATGGGAAATCCGAGTCCCCTTATTAGATAGGGGACAAAGCATACCCGCTCCCCTTTGGAAGGGTTGGGGACGCTCTCCGCCTGCTTCCACCCTTGTAGGTGGCTAGTCCGGCTCGAACCAGAACCATGAAAGCTGGGGGAAGATATCCCTCGGTTTGGAGTGCCACTAGCTCGCTGTGGAATCGAGCATCTCCCCCAATCTCCTGGCTTAGGGCTGGGAGCGCGAGAGGAGGAGCCGCATCGGCTATCCATGATGGAATGGATTTTTGTCAGAGGCGCTCCGATGAGAACTTGCGGATGGAGGATGGTGTGAGCTGGATCTAGATCCTCGCCTCTCTTATAGGCGGCTCGTTAAATGCGGCTAGGGGTAAAATGTAAAATACCCCAGCCTTTCGCATTCATGACAACACGTGGAAGAAGGCCATTGTTGGGCGAGAAGCCAAGGAGCACAACATTTATAAGGAAGTCGGACACTATTCGACGGGAACATGAAGTTTGAAGGAGAACCGCCTTGCAACACGAAGACAATATCTGCGCCGGACTCGTCGTCGCTGAAGCCCGGTTCGGGGCTCTTGAGGAGTTCGGACTAGGGGTGTCCGGATAGCGAACTATCATCATCGGCGGACTCCAAGACTATGAAGATAGAAGATTGAAGACTTCGTCCCGTGTCCGGATGGGACTTTCCTTGGCGTGGAAGGCAAGCTTGGCGTCGGATATGTAGATCTCCTACCTTTGTAACCGACTTTGTGTAACCCTAGCCCTCTCCGGTGTCTATATAAACCGGACGGCTGTAGTCCATAGCACGAACAACAATCATACCATAGGCTAGCTTCTAGGGTTTAGCCTCTTTGATCTCGTGGTAGATCCACTCTTGTAACACACATCATCAATATTAATCAAGCAGGACGTAGGGTTTTACCTCCATCAAGAGGGCCCGAACCTGGGTAAAACATCGTGTCCCTTGTCTCCTGTTACCATCCGCCTAGACGCACAGTTCGGGACCCCCTACCCGAGATCCGCCGATTTTGACACCGACAGCGGGCGTGGCAGCTGTCCGCATGTCCCTACCGGACACGCCTGGAAACGAGAGGATGCACCGACTCTCACGGCTAAAATCGTACACTACACACTATATCTCTGTAGGAGTAGGTCGATCTGTCGCACTCTCTAACACACACATGTTGTTAAACACACACACACACACACACACACACACACACACACACACACACACACACACACACACACACACACACACACACACACACACGCACGCACGCACCTTGGTCCCGTTGCACCTTCTAACGTGACTTATTACACCTAGACGGAGGGAGTAGTAAGTATCGAGATCACGGTGGCATCTTGACTTAAGTCGAATACAAGTGCCCAAAATTTGTGTGCATGTTATAATAAGGATTCACTTAAAATAGTACGTGAGCAAGCAGAGGGATCAATTGGACGGTGTTCCCGGCGATGTGAGATGTGTGAGGTAGTAAGATACACTTCTTGGCACTTTTAATTTTTCTTATTAATTTGTTTGTTTCACCCTCATTTGGTGGGACCCAACGTACTACGTGGAGAGAGGTAAGGTGACTAAGGCTGCATTATTTCTGCACCTTGTGGATAGTCTTACCACCAAAGCCACATGACACGATTATGATTGAAATCCTAATGACTCCACACACACACACACACACACACACACAAAACACGGCATACTGTCACACGAATGCAGGAATGTATAAAATGTTATTTTCCTCTCGTTGAACATAACGGGAGGTTGTGTAGCTAGTTAGCCTGTTCGCTCATCAAACTTGAGGTCTCGGGTTCGATAACTACACTTGAGCATAATTTTTGCGGGAGGATTCTTTGACTGGTCAAAATGTTTTCTAGGGTTTGCACGCTTCACACTCTCTCTCCAAGATATATGTACACGCTGGAGCCTCGTAGCTTGTAGTTGCTCCTTCACACTCTCGCCCTCTCCCGCTGGAGCTGGATCCTCGGCGCTTGTAGTTGCTCTCTTCACACTCTCGCCCTCTCGAGATCTAAACAAGACTTCGTTGGCCTCTCTCCCTCACTGCTGCTCAAAAGCCGGCAGGATCCGTCGTCGGGAAGGAAGGAGGCTTAATCTTTGTCGCCGTCGGCGAGGAGGAATCCACTACCGGCACTGCTGTCCACTTTCCACCCAGCAGTGGCGCGGGAGGGCCTCCGACCCTTCTTCTTCGCGGTCGTTCCGTGGCCCACCGAACCACGCCCCAAGAACCTTACGGTATATTTTACTTACTCCACATGCATTGCTCTAGCTGCATGTATACCATGAATCTAGGACGTGGTTCAAAGAGGAAAGGAGTGGGGGAAAGTAGTGGGAAAAGTTGTATATAGCATGAATCTAGGACGTGGTTCAAAGAGGAAATGAAGGGGTAAAATTGTATAGCATGAATCTAGGACGTGGTTCGAAGAGGAAAGGAATGGGGGAAAGTAGTGGGGAAAGTTGTATCGCATAAATCTCGGACGTGGTTCAAAGAGGAAAGGAAGGGGTGAAAGTACTAGTTCAAAAAGGAAAGGAAGGGACAAGGCTGTAGAGTTTGAGCAGGACTAGATTTGCTGCGCTCACATAGGGAAAGGTGTCTAAATATAACAAAACTGGGACCAACACAAATATGCTCCTTGGTTGTTTGTTCTTTGTTGCAACAGACTGTGCATAACCACAGTACATCGGTAGATGCACATGGTGCAAAAGTCCCCTTGTCCCGTGCAACTCATTAGCTGTTGTTAATCTATGGCCCTGTTTGGTTAAAACTCCTAGTCCCTACCTTCTTGGTTCGGGGACTAAACATGGACTAGAGGTTATTAAATGACATGATAAAAGACCATGTTACCCTAGTAATGAACTAATAGAAACAAGGTGCGATCGTGGCAGGGAAACTGTTGGAAAAAGTCCCAAAAGACTCCCTCGGGGTCTTCTTTCTTTAGTCCCAAATGCCCACTTTTAGTCCCGAAAAGTCCCTCCTGTTTGGTTTAGATGTGGACCGACACGAGTTTTTTAGTCCCTACACCAAAATGTCCACGTAAATAAACACCCTCTAATAATGCATTTGGAAAATTGATGCAATGCCACAGTTAAAAGCAAATTACATGTTTAACAAATTTTATTGTTAATATAATCTCTATGTTGATATTAATCAATGCCACCGTTTGAGAAATGCTCTTGTCTTGCTTTCTTTCCCATTTAGATAAGGTAGATGCTTCTTTTGTTGTCTTCTGTGTCATCCACCATTATTGACCACTAATTGTTTCCTTTGCACCTCTGTGTAAACAGGGTTATCTACTTCACCTCGTTGCCATTGTGACCTTTTGTTGCATTGCACAAAACACTTTTGCTTGATTGCCTGATCTTAGTGGAACTGCACAAGAGGAGATCTTACTTCCTATCCGTTAAGGCGAATTTGGTTCAGATCTTCTTCTTGTGAGTTGTTTGAATTCGCATCATGAGAGGTTAGTACTAGCCTTCTTTCACATGATTCTGCGTGTGCTTTCATATGTTGTGCTACTTATGCGATAATGTTGCTTGATTTTAGTGAACTGCACAAATGGAGACAAGACTTCCAATCAGTATGTGCACGAAATATCCCATTGAGGTAAGATAAGGATATTTCACAACTGTTGGCCTGTATTTTGCCACTTTCATCAGAAAATTAAGTTTAGTACTATACTTGTGCTCCCTAATTGACATGCCAAATCTTACATTGAAGGCGAAGCTTGTCATTATTGAACCAAGTGATGAAGGGAAGAACAAGCGGAAGAAAACAAAATCAACTCCGGTGCTGTAATGAAGCCTTTGAACTGTGATGACACAAGTAATGATATAGTTTTGCATCTTAATTTATTGCTATGGCTGGAACAAGCAATTGTTTTGCCACTGATTTGATGCCATACGTAATTATCTCTACTTGTGCAAATAGGGATCTTCTTTGAAGATACCATATATTTTATTGGAACTGCACAAGAATATGTTGGAAACATTAAACTAATCGAGGAGTATATAGTAAGCATGGCCACCCCCGTAGATAGCAACAGATGGTTCCCGAGAAGTGCTTCATCTGTATGCTCTACACAATCAGCCTCCTGACAAAGGTTGGTACTCGCCCACTAATTTCATCCATATGATTGAGCTTTGTCATCTCTATGTTGTTGTGCTACTGTTTAGATACTGTCATGAAAAAGTGGTGTTGTCCTTGGGAAGTGCTTCATCTGTGCTGTTTTAAATATTTCGTTTCCTTTTTTTCGAGCAAACATGGATGCTAGCATTTAGTAGTCCTCTTGTCTTTGCACAACAGGATCATCTTCCTCTGAAGAAGAATATGGAGTACGTGAAGTGATTAGTTCCGATTATGCCAGGATGAAGAAGCACTGTCTATCTTCTCATCAGAAGGAGCAGTTGAAGGATGGTTACATTACTCCCCACAAGACCAAACTAACTTCAGCTCGGAAGGACCGACAAATCTCCATTTTTTGCTGTGATGCTTTGAGTACAATGTTGTTCTAGGATTCTTTACGGTGAGTTCAATTTTTCTAAAGTGTGCTCTACATGGACCATGTATGTGCCTGTTGATACTTGTCAATTCATAGTACAGTTTGCTTTATACTAATCACTTTTTGTATTTGTGCAAACAGGGTGCTCAGCTTGATTTCAGCGGAACTGCACAAAATGTTCATGAATACATCGAATCATTCATTTCCACCACAAGAAAGGAGGTGCCCATAAGTTCAAGGAGTTGCAACATATAAGGGCGAAACCATACAAGCTACTGTGAATTTGGTTGATTTTGGTGGAACGCACAAAAGAACAACTGGTTTATTTAGCACGAGTTGCCATGTCAATGTCGAACTAATGGCAAACCCTGCCCATTCCACAATTGTAGGCAATTGATATTTTGGAATGGGACAACCTTGTCAAATTTTGCTCATTGATTTTAGCAAGATATGCGTTTGATATTTTTGAAAGGGGCGCCCTTTCTTTGTCGGCAGTGGCGATCAATTTTTCTTTATTCTTTAGTTGTGAAGTAAATATTGCCTCGACATGTGAGTCGCTGAGATGCATAATCATCGATTGTTTTGAATGTTCTCTATGAATTGCCAGGCCTGTGTGTTTGATTGCAATGTCTGTAAACGCTAAAAACTGCTCAAACTCTTTGTACTCATTCATTTCCTTTTTACTTAGCACATTGTGAAAGTGCATACATTTTTGTATAAGATTGGTCAAAGTAGAGATACTTTGACTGCAGATAAAACTTGTATGCAGACTAGAAAGGACGGAGGAGTGCATGTGAAGCTGCTGCAAAGCGTGGTGATCACCACAGGAATAATGCTAATACGTATTGTTTTGCATGTTCATCCAATGCCGTGATACAGGAATTGAACTAATCGAAATAAATTCATTCATACATGGTCGGATTTCATATAAACATGACGGATTTCATTACATTTCATACATTCTTCAACTAAAAAGGGGTGTTTGTGGCCGCATGCATCTCCCAGATGCAGAGGCCGGGGGTCATCCTCCTTTTCAAAAAAAAACAAAAAAGGGGTGCGCTGGAGGTATAATTAATTAACCAAAGCTACCCACATGTGTCCCGCTGAGCCGAACAGAAGCTTCAGTGACTTAACTGTAGGTGCAGTTGCGTAACTGACATGTGGCCTGTTGGGCCCACATGTCAGTCAGCCAACTGCACCAGCAGTTAAGTAGAAGCAGCGCTCTTCTCCAGCACAGCTCTCCCACTCCACGTCGCCGCCAAGAAGCTAACCGGCCGTCAATGGTCAACCCGCCTAGCTTGGCTTCAACCAGAGGGTAGCAACGGTGGACTTACTTGGACCCGAGCGGCGGTGACCTACCGTGTTCTACTCCTCCTCGTTTTCTGTGTGGCACGGCCTCGTTGGTAGCGGAGCGGGGCCTCGGCAGAGCCGGCGATGCCTCTGTCTCATTGCCGGCGGGCGGCGCCTCAGCGGAGCGGTGGAAATCCTCCCCCACGTTGCCGGCATGGTGGGGCCTCGGCTGAGCCGGCGATGTCCTCTGCCTCATTGTTAGCGGGGCGGGGCCTCGGCGGAGCCGGCGGTGTCCTCTGCCTCGTTGTTGGTGCCGCGGGGTCTCGGCGGAGCCGGCGGTGTCCTCTGCCTCGTTGTTGGCGCCGCGGGGCATCGGCGGAGCAGGGCGTCGTCGACGCCGGCAGAGCGGGGACTCATCGGAGCCGGCATTGTCCTCTGCCTCGTCCTCGGTCTCGCCAAACAGCGCCTTGCCCGCTTCATCGCCCTCTTTGCTAGCCTCTTTGTAGGCGGCCGCAGGCTCCGCCACCCGCATGCGGTACCGCTAGCGCTCAAGGCGGCCCTTACGGGCGGAGCGGTACGAGTCAAGCAGCGCCTCCTGCTCCGCCCGCTCCACGGCGATCTGCTACTCCGCCTGCAGGTGCTCCTGGAGGAGATGGTGGTTGTAGGCGGCGTCAGCCTGCGCCTCCCAAAACTGCTCCTCACGCATCTGCCTCACCCTGTCCATATATTGGGCACGGGCCTCGCCGATGGTCATGGTGCAATGCACGGGCGAGGATGGCGCGGAGGAGGGGGTTGGCGCCGGATCGTCGACTACCATGTTATCCATTGGGACGTCGTTGTCCTCCGGCTGCCTGCCGGCCAGCCGGTCGGCAGCAATGGCTGCTATCTCCTTGTGGTCCGTCGTCTGCCCGTCCCGAAGAGTGCTGGAGCACGAGGAAGCCATGGTGGGCAGTAGTGGTGTGGACAGGAGAAAGGCAACGGATGCGGATGACTGCGGCTATGGCCGGCACAGCAATTTATATAGCAATGGTGGGCAGGCAGAGGGACGGACGTGTGACGCCGGAGTAGCCGCCTCGGCAACCGCGTATCATTAATGTGTGCGACAGATGGATGGACGAAGCGGCACTTGTATCGTTTGAAGGCGAACAATCGCCTGCAAGGGAAGCGGGCGTTGGGTATTGGCGATTTAGGCGGAAGCAGCAAGCGAGGAGATCACTTTACTTGGATAGGATGACAATGGGGACCCACCAGGTCCATAGCCTCACGTCATAAGTGCCTCCTTATATATATATATATATATATATATATATATATATATATATATATATATATATATATATATATATATATATATAACTATAATTTATTTTTCTTCATCCTGGTTTCGACATCACGGTCCCACACCATTGTCAACCTATGTAGTCAATAAACGAGAGAATTGCACAAGAAGCGGCCGACAGTGGGACCAAGCAACTCGAGCAGTATTTTGTGTTTTTGAGGTGTGAGCACTGCAGATTTTTTGATGTTTACCCCAGATATTAATTTTCTCCTCACGAACAACAACGAAACATCATCCTTTGCGGTATTAACTGGGTGGCTGTGGCCCGTCTAGCCAGGCAGGATATCCAGCCAGATATTAATTTTTTCAAGCTGAAAATGGCTAGCCCAGCTATACTTTTTTTTAGGAATACCCAGGCAAGGTCAAGTTGTTATTCTCCGCCCCGCTGGGCTGCAAATCTTTCCTAGGAGGGATGCATTAGGCTTAACAAGAAAATGGGCTTTAAGAAATAATAAACGGGATGTAATTATAAAAACTGGGTAGTAACTATAAAAAATGCACCAAACAGTGATTACTTTATAAAATATTATTTTTGGAATATTGAAAATTTTAATTTCATTAATTGTTCTGAAAGCGGAATGTTTCGTTGGATTTTTACGTAATATAAATTTATATTGAAATTGTATTTAATCTGACTAAAATTTGGGATAAAATATTCGGATCCCATCAAAATGTGGGAAATTTTATTGAATTCTGTTTTGAACGGTTGGTTGAAATGGGCTGTACTTTTAACAAACTGTAAATGGGTTGTAGTAAATTCCACTAGAATTCAAAAATGGGCTACACATTCTTACAAATCTCAAATGGGCTATAAGTTCTCTGCCACACACTTTTGGCCTTACTAAGTTGACGCGTCCCCTAAAAAAACAGAGTTGACGGGTATGCAAGGCTTTGTCAACTTATAGTCAACACACGGTTCTAGCAGCAGTGGCCGTTGGATGTCCATCCAACGGATGTCGTGCTTCTTCTTCGATCTCGGATATTCTAGCTTCACCCGCCCAAAAAATGATTCATCCCCCTGACATCTGGGGCGCACCATTTCGAAAGCTGACCTGTGGGCCTACTAAGTTGACGTACCAAGGGCTTTGTCAACTTAGTCAATATAAACGATTCTAGCTGCAGTGACTGTACGATGTCCATCCAACGGCCGTCGTGCTTCTTCAACCTCTGGTCTTCTTGCTCCGGCCGCCCAAAGCAGCGCCCGGTCGTGTCGCTTGCTCCGCCTCCGGGGCGGTTGTCTTTGTCGCGGAGGCCTCACCGCCCCTACTACTCCCACCGCTGGCGGGCCATCCCTCCACTCGACCCACACCCCCTATTATTCTGCAGCGACGGTAGCGCAGCCGAACCAGTGAAACCCCGTACTCCTCTCCGTGTGTGCATCCACTGTCGTGTCTTCCCCGGCTCTACGTCGTCCCCTTCATAGGCCTCGCCGTCGTCCACCACTGTGGTGCTCTCGGCGCAGCGTGGTCAACGTGGTCAAGGAACGACTTCCATCGGACGTGGACTGTACGTGGAGAGGCTGACAGTTGGGTCCACGGCAGCCGCAAGGAAGTGCCTCCTTATTACGCGCAAAATAATTATTCCTCCACCTGACAGCGGGGACCCACCGGACGGGCCACCGTATTTCACGAAAAAATGATTCGCCCCCTGACTGCTGGGACCCACGAGCTACATCTTCGCACGCAAGGAAGTGCGTCCGAAAAAAACGATTCGCCCCCCTGACTGCTGGGACCCACCAGCTACATCTTCGCACGCAAGGAAGTGCGTTCGAAAAACGATTCGCCCCCCGACTGCTGGGACCCACCAGCTACACCTTCGCACGCAAGGAAGTGCGTCCGGGCAAAAAACGATTCGCCCCCCTGACTGCTGGGACCCAGGAGCTACACCTTCGCACGCAAGGAAGTGCGTCTGGGCAAAAAATGATTCGCCCCCCTGACTGCTGGGACCCAAAGAGCTACACCTTCACACGCAAGGAAGTGCCTCCGGGCAAAAAAGCGATTCGCCGACTCCTAGGACCCACCAGCTACATCTTCGCGAGCAAGGAAGTGCACGGCGGTCGGGACCCACCGGTCGAAGCGCACGTGGCGTTGTCATCCTGGTCGTGAACGTAATGCGTACATCTTGGTTGATGTAGAGGCGCGCGCGTGTCGTAGTAGAGGCGTGCGTGTCGTAGTAGAGGCGCCGCACGCGTCGAGTAGAGGCGTGCGTGTCGTAGTAGAGAGCGCCGCACGTAGCATGTACACGTATGTACAGCGCCAGGGTGCAAGAAAGAAAATACGGTCACGTATGTGTACATCTGGGCGGGGTCTCGAGCGCCTAGTCGCGCATACCGCAAAAGCGGAGGAAGCGGACCTCCTACGGTCGAAGCGGGGTCATGTTGATCGGGAGGGTGTGGCGTATCGCAAAACGGAGAAATAGACCTCCCACGGTCGAAGCGGGGTCTGTTGATCGGGAGGGTGTGGCATACCGCAAAATGGGCCAAGCGGACCTCCTACGGTCGAAGCGGGGTCTGTTGATCGGGAGGGTGTGGCGCATCGCCAAAGCGGACCAAACGGACCTCCTACGGTCGAAATGGGGGTTCTGTTGATCGGGAGGGGTGTGGCGTGCCGCAAAACGGACGAAATGGACTTGTGTTGGAGCGCTACGGTCAAAACGGGGGGGTGTGTGGGGGGGAGGGGTGTGGCGTACCGCAAAACGGGACTCCACGGGATACTGTTCATCTCCACCGGCGACCTCCTCCAGCCTCCACGGGCTACCGTTGACCTCCTCCAGCCTCCACAGGCTCTTGTTCATCCAGCCTCCACCGCGCGCTACTCCACCGGCTACTGTTCAACAACCCCTCCACGGGCACCCCTCCACCGTCTACTGTTCATCCAGCCCTCCACACCACGGGGTCCTGTTCAACCACCCCTCCACGGCCACCCCTCCACCGTCTACTGTTCATCCAGCCCTCCACACCACGGGTTCCTGTTCATCTAGAGGCAACGCCACCGCTCACTGTTCATCCAAGCCCCCCCCCGGCAACGCTCACTAGCAGCAGTAGCGAAGGAATCGCTCCATCGGGTTCAGTTAACAGTCGATCGATCGCTCGGGTTCAGTAACGTGTAGCCTGCAGTGCAATCGCTCGGGTTCAGTTAGAGCCCAACGCCTCGCTCGGCTTCAATTAGAGCCAACGCCTTGCACACACGCGCGTACGTATGAGAGAAACGCGCATTGCTCCGCCCCCGACCTCCCACCGTAACCGGCAACTCCCCGAAATTTTCCTCCCCCTCGCTTCTACCACGGGTTTTTCCGTCATGGACGGCCCAAACAATGTCATGCAGCTGCGTCTCCGGCCCGCCCAGGACGAAAAGCCCATTTTCTATCATGATTTTTTGTCATAGAAGTAGGAGCCCACCACATCTATGATGATACCGGGTTTTGTCACAATTATCGTCATAGAAGTGTCATATGTATGACAGAAAAAAAATTCGTTCGGCCCAAAATGTCACGGATGTGTCTTTTTTTTGTAGTGGAAACTTTAATCCTAGGTCGTATCCTAGTAATTCCTCTAATAATTATGGCAATTCCTACAACAATTCTTATGGAAATTTTAATAAGATGCCCTCTGAATTTGAGACTAGTGTTAAATAATTTATGAATTCGCAAAAGAATTTCAATGCTTTGCTTGAATAAAAATTGCTTAAAGTGGATGAATTGGCTAGGAACGTTGATAGAATTTCTCTTGATGTTGATTCTTTGAAACTTAGATCTATTCCACCTAAGCATTATATCAATGAGTCTCTCAAGGCCATGAGAATTTCCATCGATGAGTGCAAAGAAAGAACCGCTAGGATGCGTGCTAAGAAAGATTGTTTTGTGAAAACATGTTCTTCTAGTTTCTATGAAAATAAAGATGAAGATCTAAAAGTTATTGATGTGTCCCCTATTAAATCTTTGTTTTACAACATGAATCTTGATAATGATGGGATTGAATATGATCCACCTTTACCTAGAAGGCGTTCTAAAAATTCGGAGTTTTTAGATCTTGATGCAAAAATTGGTAAAAGTGGGATTGAAGAGATCAAAACTCTAGATATTAATGAACCCACTATTTTGGATTTCAAGGAATTTAATTATGATAATTGCTCTTTGATAGATTGTATTTCCTTGTTTCAATGTGTGCTAAATTCTCCTCATGCTTATAGCCAAAATAAAGCTTTTACTAAACATATCGTTGATGCTTTAATGCAATCTTATGAAGAAAAACTTGAGTTGAAAGTTTCTATCCCTAGAAAGCTTTATGATGAGTGGGAACCTACTATTAAAATTAAAATTAAAAATCATGAATGCTATGCTTTGTGTGATTTGGGTGCTAGTGTTTCCACGGATTCCAAAGACTTTGTGTGATTTGCTAGGTTTCCGTGATTTTGATGATTGCTCTTTAAACTTACACCTTGCGGAGTCCACCATTAAGAAACCTATGGGAAGAATTAATGATGTCCTTATTGTTGCAAATAGGAATTATGTGCATGTAGGTTTTATTGTTCTTGATATAGATTACAATACTTCATGTCCTATTATTCTTGGTAGACCTTTCCTTAGAACAATTGGTGCAATTATTGATATGAAGGAAGGGAATATTAGATTCCAATTTCCATTAAGGAAAGGTATGGAACATTTCCCTAGAAATAAGATTAAATTACCTTATGAATCTATTATGAGAGCCACTTATGGATTGCCTACCAAAGATGGCAATACCTAGATCTATCCTTGTTTTTATGCCTATCTAGGGGCGTTAAACGATAGCGCTTGTTGGGAGGCAACCCAATTTTATTTTCAGTTTTTTGCTTTTTTCTTCTGTTTAGGAATAAATATTTGATCTAGCCTCTGGTTAGATTTGTTTTTATGTTTTAAGCAGTGTTTGTGCCAAGTTTAACCTATAGGATCTTCTTGGATGATAGTTATTTGATCTTGCTGAAAATTCCAGAAACTTTTTGTTCACTAAAACAATTGTTAAAAATTACCAGAACGTGATAAAATATTGATTCCAATTGCTGATGATCAATAAACAAATTTTCCAGGACTTCCTATTTTCGCTGAATTTTTGGAGTTCCATAAGTTTGCTTTAGTTACAGATTACTACAGACTGTTCTGTTTTTGACAGATTCTGTTTTTCGTGTGTTGTTTGCTTATTTTGATGAATCTATGGCTAATAAAATAGTTTATAAACCATAGAGAAGTTTTTATACAGTAGGTTTAACACCAATATAAATAAATAATGATTTAATTACAGTACCTTGAAGTGGTGATTTGTTTTCTTTCGCTAACGGAGCTCACGAGATTTTCTGTTAAGTTTTGTGTTGTGAAGTTTTCAAGTTTTGGGTGAAAGATTTGATGGATTAGGGAACGAGGAGTGGCAAGAGCCTAAGCTTGGGAATGCCCATGGCACCCCAAGATAATCTAAGGACACCTAAAAGCCAAAGCTTGGGGATGCCCAGGAATGCATCCCCTCTTTCGTCTACTTCCATCAGTAACTTTACTTGGAGCTATATTTTTATTCACCACATGATATGTGTTTTGCTTGGAGCGTCTTGTATTATTTGAGTATTTATTTTTTGGTTGGACACAATCATCCTTGCTGTACACACCTTTTTAGAGAGCCACACATGATTCAGAATTTGTTAGAATACTCTATGTGCTTCACTTATACCTTTTGAGCTATATAGTTTTTGCTCTAGTGCTTCACTTATATCTTTTAGAGCATGGTGGTGGTTTTGTTTTATAGAAACTATTGTTCTCTCATGCTTCACTTAGATTATTTTTATAGTCCTACAAAACAGCATGGTAATTTGCTTTAATTATGATAGGCATTCAAGATTAGTAAACAAAATCTTATGAGTGTGTTGAATACTATGAGAAGTTTGATACTTGGTAATTGTTTTGAGATATGGAGATGGTGATATTAGAGTCATGCTAGTTGAGTAGTTTTGAATTTGAGGAATACTTGTGTTAAAATTTGTGATTCCCGTAGCATGCACGTATGGTGAACCGTTATGTGATGAAGTCGGAGCATGATTTATTTATTTATTCTCTTCCTTGTGAGTGGCGGTCGGGGACGAGCGATGGTCTTTTCCTACCAATCTATCCCCCTAGGAGCATGCACGTAATACTTTGCTTTGATAACTTGTAGATTTTTGCAATAAATATATGAGTTCTTTATGACTAATGTTGAGTCCATGGATCATGCACACTTTCTTCCTTCCACCATTGCTAGTCTCTCTAATACCGCGCACTTTTCGCTGGTATCATACACCCACCATATACCTTCCTCAAAACAGCCACCATACCTACCTATCATGGCATTTCCATAGCCATTCCGAGATATATTGCCATGCAACTTACCACCGTTCAGTTTATTATGACACGCTCCATCATTGTCATATTGCCTCGCATGATCATGTAGTTGACATCGTATTTGTGGCAAAGCCACCGTTCATAATTCTTTCATACATGTCACTCTTGATTCATTATCCCGGTACACCGCCGGAGGCATTCACATAGAGTCATATTTTGTTCTAAGTATTGAGTTGTAATTGTTAAGTTGTAAGTAAATAAAAGTGTGATGATCATCATTTTTAGAGGATTGTCCCAAGTGAGGGAAGGATGATGGAGACTATGATTCCCCCACAAGTCGGGATGAGACTCCGGACTAAAAAAAGAGGCCATAAAAAGAAAGAGAAAAGGCCCAAATAAAAAAATGAGAGAAAAAGAGAGAAGGGACAATGTTACTATCCTTTTACCACACTTGTGCTTCAAAGTAGCACCATGATCTTCACGATAGAGAGTCTCCTATGATATCACTTTCATATACTAGTGGGAATTTTTTTTCATTATAGAACTTGGCTTGTATATTCCAATGACGTGCTTCCTCAAAATGCCCTAGGTCTTCGTGAGCAAGCGAGTTGGATACACACCCACTTAGTTTCTTTTATTGAGCTTTCATATACTTATAGCTCTAGTGCATCCATTGCGTGGCAATCCCTACTCACTCACATTGATATCTATTGATGGGCATCTCCATAGCCCGTTGATACGCCTAGTTGATGTGAGACTATCTTCTCCTTTTTGTCTTCTCCACAACCACCATTCTATTCCACATATAGTGCTATGTCCATGGCTCACGCTCATGTATTGCGTGAAGATTGAAAAAGTTTGGGAACACCAAAAGTATGAAACAATTGCTTGGCTTGTCATCGGGGTTGTGCATGATTTAAATACTTTGTGTGGTGAAGATAGAGCATAGCCAGATTATATGATTTTGTAGGGATAACTTTCTTTGGCCATCTTATTTTGAGAAGACATAATTTCTTAGTTAGTATGCTTGAAGTATTATTATTTTTATGTCAATATTAAACTTTTGTCTTGAATCTTTAGGATCTGAATATTCATACCATAATTAACAGAATTACATTGAAATTATGCAAACTAGCTATCCACATCAAAAATTCTGTTTTTATCATTTACCTACTCGAGGACGAGCAGGAATTAAGCTTGGGATGCTTGATACATATCCAACGTATCTATAATTTTTGATTATTCCATGCTATATTATATTCTGTTTTTGACATTATTGGGCTTTATTATACACTTTTATGTTATTTTTGGGACTAACCTATTAACCGGAGGCCGAGCCCAGCATTGCTGTTTTTTTTTGCCTATTTCAGAGTTTCACAGAAAAAGAATATCAAACGGAGTCCAAACGGAATGAAACCTTCGGGAACGTGATCCAGAGGACTTGGACCCTATGTCAAGAAAGCTACCAGGAAGGCACGAGGTAGGGGGCGCGCCTACCCCCCTGGGCGCGCCCTCCACCCTCGTGGGGCCCATGTTGCTCCACCGACGTACTTCTTCCTCCTATATATACCTACATACCCCCAAACTACCAGATACGGAGCCAAAAACCTAATTCCACCGCCGCAACCTTCTGTACCCGTGAGATCCCATCTTGGGGCCTTTTCCGGAGCTCCGCCAGAGGGGGCATCAATCACGCAGGGCTTCTACATTGTCGGTGTACTAGAGTAGGGGTACCCTAGTATCCCGAACTCGTGCCTGCAGACGATTCTTGCAAAGACCAGCGGCAGGGCTGACTTGGTGACCGCCAAGATCCTCAGCAACTCCTTTGGAGCCATTCAAGAACAAAGTAATCAAGACCCCGGCAAGAGGAGCTTGCCGGGAAGTCCACTCAGAGCACAAAGGAAACAAGACCCCGGCAAGAGGAGCTTGCCGGGAAGGCTTGGTGAGCGACAAGCTCCCGAGCGCGACAAGAACCTTGCCGCGGCAAGGCGCTCGCCGCGGTAGACGACCTCTCTTCATCTCCGCTCCAGCTCATCCGCCAACGTGTCGCCACGGGGTTTTCCCAAGCACACGTGTCGACGGGCTGTGCAGCCAGCGGGGAGCAGCGACAAGCGGCGCTGACAAGCTACCATCGTGGCAAACGGAGGCGCACTTGAGCGGTCCTGTTACCTGCTTCGAGCGGCCGAGGCGGGCATTTATGACTCTTGTCCCTTGCCGTCGAGTTAGGTATAGATCATTGTACCTTTGTAAAGCGGTGTACCAACCTATGTTTTTACTATCTTACCCTTGTCTACTTGTCACATGTGGTGACCCCTTGTGCCTATAAAAGGAGGCCCAAGTGCAGCGTGAAAGGGTTCGGTTCAGCTCGGCTTAGCTCATTCTACTCATACGAGACCACACTCGGGCTAGGTTTTGTAGCTCCCATTGCTCCCTAGCAAGAACACAATATAATCCACCAAGCAGCGGTAGGAGTGTTATCTCTCGGAGAGCTCGAAGCTGGGTAAATCTGCTCGTGTGCATCGCCGATCCGCTCTTTGTGCAATCTCCGCCCCCTCCGAACCACAAGGGACCCAGGTCCCATAGGTGTTAAATGGGACACGATCAGCTTCCCGACATCTTTGGCGCGCCCGGTAGAGGCGTCGAGGCTCTGAACCCGATCCAGCGTTCACGCGAGCAGTTTCTTCATCAACATCTTCGTCAACATGGCGCCAAAGAAGAAGTCTTTGGCAGCAGCAGAGCCGTCCGCGTCGAACCCACCACCACCGGAGCTGTCGGTGGTGGGGAAGCGTCAGCGGAGGAACGGCGCCGACGAGAGAGCCCACAACGCCGCCAGGTCCAAGGACAAGGCAGCGCAGGCGTCGGCGTCCGAATCCGCACCGCGTCCTTCTCAGGAGGTGTGGGACCGACAGCGTCACGGTGCTCGCAGCACCATACGTCCGATAGATCAAGGCCAAGCTGGAGGATCCGGGGGCCCTCGAGACCCGCATGCGCGCCAGCATGCCGGTACCAGCGGAGTACGGTCGCTGGGGCGGGACGCTGCTCCTCCTAACTTGGTTAGGAGTCCGAGCACGTCTCGTTCTTCGCTCCGTACGCCATTGCCACCCACCACACCAGCAGAAGCCTTGGCAAGAGCTCAGCTACTTCTAGACTACCCTCCAACGGCTAACAAGATCGGCGAATGGAGGCCACAATCGAGCCTCGCCGGCTTTGCTAACGGCGATGTCGCGGCAACAAAGCGCCTCGCAGCCACGGCAAGCGACAAGGCACGAGCCGATGGAGACGAGACTTGCGGGTGCAGCCACCGTACACTCCCTTCCGAAGGCCAAGATCGCCGACTCGCCGGATCCACCTCGATAGCGACTCCACAGCCTCGTCGGATCCGCGAGCTCGTCGCGACCAGCGCCAAGTTCTTCGAGAATGGCAAGAAGAAGACGCTCGAACCCGTATCGAGCGCCGAAGAGAAGCGCGTCGCCAATCCGACCAGCGCGCCGGGCCCACTGTCGATATGCATGCGCCAGGGGAACCAGGCGACTTGCCGTATGCGGTAGGTTGCCCTGCGTTCACCCGTGAGCTGCGGCAAGTCCGGTGGCCCGACAAGAAAAACTTCAAGCCAGATGTGCCGGAGAAGTATGATGGCAGGACACACCCATCGGAGTTCCTCAGCATTTACACCATCGCGGTGCAGGCTGCGGGGGGACGAGACGACAAGATCCTCGCCAACTACTTTCCTCTAGTGCTCAAGCCAAGCGCCGATCTGGCTCATGCACTTGCGGACAGCTCTATTTCTTCTTGGGCAGATTTGTGCCACTAGTTTGTTGGCGCCTTCACGGTGCGCCACAAGCCTCATGGCCAGAGAGTGACCTTCACCTACTCGCCTGAAGGAAGGAGAGTCCTGCGCAAATTCATCTGAGAGATTCAGCCGTGTGCATTACAACATCCGGATGTCCACCCTGCCATGGTGATCGATGCATTCCATCGAATGTGCGAAACCGCAGGATGAGGAGGAGATGGCGATGTGCAAAGTGAAAGACGTCGTGAGCTCACGCCTGGCCGACAAGTGTGCACGCTACTGAAGAAGGAAGAAGACTCGAGGAGAGAATGTGGGAGCAGAATCGGCGGTGAGGAGATCGCCCGGCAAGGAAAAGCCGGCGGCGAAACAACAGAAAGAAGAAAACCAAGAAGTACTAGTTGTCGAGCAGTCCGGCTGCGGAGGTGGCGCCGGCAAGGCAAAGGTTAGCGGCTCCGGCAAGGAAGTTGCCATTGACGCCGATCGCCAAGCTGTGGCGGCCGCCGACAAGCCTGACAGCTCCAACAAGCAGTACTGTAAGATCCACCGCACCAAGGGCCACGATCTCCAGAGCTGCAAGAAAGTCGAGCAGCTTGTCGAGCTACAGAAAGCTGAATACGAGCGGCGAGACAAGGAAAAGGCCCAGAAGGTGCAAAGGCAAGTAAGAAGAGACTCGGCGGGGGGCGCGGCAAGGCCAAGCAACGGCAAGGTGACAGACCTCCCACGGCGCGACAAGGAAGAAGGCGAAGATGAAGATGACGAGGACATGGAAGACGATGAAGCTGACGAGCAGGAGTTCCAGAAGGCAACGGAGGTCCTTTGCGTTGACGGTGGTGCATCTCTGCATACCTCACACCGCCAACTCAAGCAATGGATGCGTGAGGTCAATGCAGCAGAACCATCCATAGAGTCACGCAAACCTCTGAAGTGGTCTAGCACGCCCATCATCTTTGACATTGAGGATCACCCTGATCGCATCACTGCGGTCGGGTGCTTGCCGATGTTGGTGTCTCCAATGATCCGCAACCTCAAGGTCACAAAGATGTTGGTTGACGGCGGGGCCGGCCTGAACTTGATCTCCTCTGCAGTACTCCAGAAACTTCAAATCCCTGACAGCGAGCTCGAAGAGACTGGTACTTTCCAAGGAATCAACCCAGGAAGGAGCAAACCCAAAGGGAAGATCACGTTGCCAGTAACATTTGGCAGCGAGCTCAACTTCAGAACTGAGAGGGTCACGTTTGACGTTGCCGATTTCCCATTGCCCTACAATGGCATACTTGGCCGTCCAGCACTCGCCAAGTTCATTGCAGCCTCTCATTACGCCTACAATTTACTCAAGATGCCCGCCCCGATAAGCGTCATTTCTGTCCATGGCGACAAGAAGGATGCGCTTGTCTGCGCCGACAAGATTTACCGGGATGCAGCAGCCGCGACAGATAGCAAATCACTTGCCGCTGAAGCTCCCGGGAGAAAGAAGAAGACCACCAAGTCCGGCAAGAGCTCTGATGCCCAGTCCGGCAAGCACACCTCTTCGGAGTGCTGCACTACCGTCAAGGACGCACCATCGAGCTCCACCGGCAAGTGCAAGAAGACGATGGCAGCTCCGCCGAAGACCAAGAAGGTGCCCGCCAAGGAGGACGGCACTGGTGGTACCTTCACCATCAGTGCCACACTTGACCCTAAATAGGAAGGCGAGCTCGTTGCTTTCCTGCGGGCGAATGTCGATGTGTTTGCATGGCAACCATCGACATCCCGGAGTTCCTGTGAAAGTAATTGAGCACCACCTAGCTGTCTGTCCTCACAGCGGCCCGTCAAGCAAAAGTTAGGAAACAGCAAAGTTGGGCGCCAAGAGTTCATAGCAGAAGAAATCAAGAAGTTGGAAGCAGCAGGCCTTGTCAGAGGAGTCCTCCATCCCACGTGGTTGGCCAATCCAGTAGTTGTACGCAAAGCAAATGGGAAATGGAGACTTTGTATTGACTTTACAGATGTTAATAAAGCTTGTCCCAAAGACCCATTTCCCTTGCCACGTATCGACCAGATTGTTGACTCCACGGCTGGATGTGATCTGCTTTCATTTCTTGATGCATATTCAGGATATCATCAGATCTTCATGGCAGAAGAAGATGAAGAGAAAACCGCATTCATCACACCATGTGGCACGTATTGCTTCATACGGATGCCTTTCGGTTTGAAGAATGCTGGTTCAACTTTTGCGAGAGTAGTCCATGATGCCTTTGAGCCACAAATACACAGAAATGTAGAAGCCTACATGGATGATATAGTGGTCAAAAGCAAGGACAAAGCAACTCTGATTCATGATTTGGATGAGAATTTTGTAAATCTGCGCAAGATCAACCTCAAGCTCAATCCCGAGAAGTGCGTGTTTGGAGTCCCTTCCGGCAAGCTTCTCGGGTTCTTTGTGTCTCAGCGGGGGATCGAAGCGAATCCCGACAAGATCAAGGCCATTGAGCAGATTGAAGCACCAAAGCGCGTCAAGGATGTCAGAAGGCTTGCCGGTTGCGTGGCTGCTCTTAGCAGGTTTATCTCTAAGTCTGCTGAGCGTGCCCTGCCATTTTTCAAGATTTTGAAAAAGGTAGGTCCAATGAAATGGACTCCCGAAGCGGAGGCTGCGCTGCAAGACTTGAAGAGATACCTGTCCTCCACTCCAATACTTGTCGCACCTAGGCCACAAGAAAAGTTGCTGCTGTATATAGCAGCGACCAATCAAGTGGTTAGTGCTGCGTTAGTAGCGGAGAGGGAGGCAGATGATGAGCCGGCAACCGAGGCCGACGCATCCAGTGACAAGCAAGGGGCTTCGCCGTCAAGCTCTGGTCCCGACAAGGACAGATCATCGCAGGGTTGCGACAAGACACAGAAGAAGATGGTGCAGCGCCCAGTTTACTTTGTCAGTTCCCTTCTGCAAGGGGCTAGGTCAAGGTACTCTCGTGTGAAAAAGTTGCTTTTCGGCCTCCTCATGGCCTCGAGAAAGCTGCGCCATTACTTCCAAGCACATGAGATAACAGTTGTCACTCGCTTTCCGTTGAAAAGGATATTACAAAATCCAAAAGCAACAGGCAGGATTGTCGAGTGGGCACTGGAACTGTCAAGCTTTGGTCTCAAGTTTGAAAGCACGTCAACTATTCAAAGCAGAGCATTGGCAGAATTCATAGCAGAATGGACGCCAACGCAAGATGAAGAAATTCCAAGACGAGCATCCCCGTCGAGGAGGCAAATAAAGAGTGGCTGATGTACTTTGATGGTGCTTTCTCGCTGCAAAGGCGCCCGGTGCGGCGGCGTCTTGCTTATCGCACCCACCGGAGAGCACCTCAAGTACATAGTCCAGATGCACTTTCCCAAGGAACAAGCAACAAACAATACTACAGAGTATGAAGGTTTGCTTGCGGTCTCGAGATTGCGGTAGACCTTGGGATCAAGAAGCTCATTGTCGGGGACTCGCAACTTGTCGTCCGCCAAGTAAATAAATATTATCAGAGTCCGTTGATGGAAGCCTACGTCAATGAAGTGAGGAAGCTAGAAGAGCACTTTGAAGGCCTGCAAATGGAACACGTTCCAAGAGCTCGAATGATATAGCTGATGGCCTCTCCAAATGTGCCGCACTTAAGTTACACATGGAACCAGGAATTTTGTGCTCAAGCTGACTCGACCAACCGTAACACCATCAACAGATGAGAGCAGAAGAAGAAAATTGGTTTCCAGCGACTACTTTCCGGCAGAGCTCCCTGGAGCCGCCGCCAAGAAGGTCCCTAAAATCAATGCAAATATCATTGAGGAGCAGTCTGCTCCGACAAACCCAGTGGTTTGTTTTGTTGAAGCAGACGCTCCCGACAAGCTTTGTTCCGGCAAGCTTGCCGGGGATCATCAAGCTCCGGCAGAGCCACAGTTTCTTGCCGTGGAAGCTAATGTTCCCGGAGTGGTAGATGAGCCTTTAGTCCTTGTTGTCGAGCCACAGGCTCCAGCATGGGCGTAGCAAATCGTCCATTTCCTTCAGACAGGAGAACTTCCCGAAGAGCAAGAAGAAGCGGAAAAAGTAGCCCGGCAGTCAAGTATGTACCAGTTTGTTGACAACATCCTGCATGTGAAGAAGACTCAACGGTGTGAAATTGAAGTGTATTTGTCGGGAAGATGGATGAAGCTGTTGGCGAGAGATACATGGAGGCATATGTGGTCACCACATTGGCGCAAAAGCACTTGCGAGCAAAGCTTTCCGGCAAGGTTTCTTACGGCGAAGCCCTCCAGATGCAAGCGCACTAGTAACAAAGTGTGAAGCGTGCAGTTCCATTCCAAACAGATACACCAACCAGCTCAAGCTCTCCAGACGATCCCTTTATCCTGGCCCTTTTCGTGCAGGGGCTCGACATCTCGGCCCCTTCCCGAGCTGTCGGGGCTTTGAGTACTTGTACGCGTGAATCGACAAGTTCACAAAGTGGCCGGAAGTGGAACCGGTGAGGAAGGTGACAGCACAATCAGCAGTCAAGTTCTTCAGGTCAATTGTTTGCCGTTTTGGGATTCCTAATAGAATCATCACCGACAACGGCACACAGTTCACGAGCCGCACCTTCATGCAGTACGCCCAAGATCTTGGCGCCAAGATCTGCTTTGCTTCTGTTGCTCATCCGAGAAGCAACGGTCAAGCAGAGAGATCAAACGCTGAAGTGTTGCGGGGACTCAAGACCAGAACTTTCGACAGGCTGCGGAAGTGCGGAAGAAACTGGATCGAGGAGCTGCCGGTGGTTCTTTGGTCGATCAGGACGACGCCAAATGGAGCCACTGGCCAGACACCTTTCGCTCTAGTCTACGGAGCAGAGGCAGTTCTCCCCACGGAACTCGTATACGGGTCACTTCGAGTGCTCGCTTATGATGAGCTCGAGCAAGAGCAGCTGCGGCAAGATGACGTGCTGCTCCTCGAGGAAGATCGTCTTCAGGCTGCTATACGAGCTGCTCGTTACCAGCAAGCTTTGCGTCGCTACCATAGCCGCAAAGTTAATGCCAGAAGCTTCGAGGAAGGCGACCTTGTTCTTCGGCGCGTTCAATCCGCCAAGAATTCCAACAATTTGACGCCGAAGTGGGAAGGCCCTTATCGGGTGAAACGAGTCACTAGGCCCGGCGTTGTCCGCCTTGAGACCGAAGATGGCGCTCCGGTGAGCAATTCCTGGAATATAGAGCATCTTCGCAAGTTTCTCCCATAAGGCGCGGTTGCCGGAACCCGTTCCGGCAACCACCCTTTTGTACAAGTCTTGCCGCTGTTGCATGTAATCCTTTGTACAAAGCCGGGCGCAGACCCCGTGCATCAGTAAAACCTATGTGTTGCGCACAACTTGTCAATACATGCTTTCATAATCTGATATGCATGTGTTTACTAACATTTTGTGCAGCATCCACACCCGGTAAGCGATAACGAGCCACTAGGCTCCATAACTTTATTTTCTCTTCTTTCTTCTCAAACAAGAAGAAGGTTCATCCACCCACAAGTTAACCGAGGGGGAAGGGGAAGATAATAGTGTGGGCCGCCAAGCGTCGCCGAGGAACTGTCGCCTTGCCGGAAATGGACAACGAGAGAAGCTAAGTTGCTAAGTTTAAACGACCAGTTTTAAATTTTAAGTTATCTTCCTCGAACGATAATACTTTGTATGGAAAACACATGCGCGGAGGAACCAACTCGCGATTAGCTTGCGCCTTACTTTGTTTCGAGTCCGCTCAACAACTTAAGTGTGCTGCAACTAGTTGCGACAAGGTTGCTTGTCGGAGGCGGCATCGCCAAAGAAGCTGTGAAGTTCGCTTTTCAGCACTCGCATGCAAAGGTGTTTGCACCGACAAGTTCCCCTAAACGCGTAGGGCATAAACATACAAGGGAAGAAATCGAGTAAAGGAAATAACATTGCATTCGATTGCCTAAGATAGTGTATATTACATAATGACTTGTCGCGGATCTAATAGATTTTTCGCCTAAACATGGTCTACAGCGACAAGAGAAAGATAAGCTTGGCGGCCTAGTCCACGCGGTCGCCATCGAGCCTCTTGACTCCGCTCACCCTGTCCACAATGGGTGCGACAAGGGCCTTGAGCGCTTCAACGTCAGCGGATGGAGGCAGGGACTTGAGGACTTTGGTGAAATCGACGCCTAGGTTGCGGAAGGCCACTTTCATCAACACCTTCTGGAGAGCCCCGGCGCAGACTTGGCGCGACTCCTCCGCCAGCTGCTTTGGGATCTCCTCCCGGAGCCGCTGGAGACCCGTCAGCACGCCTTTGAAGAATAGGCTGAGCTTGACGCTGGGTTGGAGGTTCTCGTCGGTGGAGTACCCAAGATCCGTCATCCCCAGCTCCATCAGCTCATTATGGATGCCGGCGGCGGTGTCCACAAGACCTTCTGTCCAGTGCATTATGCTGTCTCGAAGATTATTCTGGGCGGTCACAGCATTCGACAAGAACTCCTCGGTGGCCTTGATCTTTCCAACAGGCCCGCTTCCGCTCCTTGGCGCCATTCAACGCCTCCGCTGTGGTGGTCGATTTCAGCTCGAGATCCGCCTTGACGTCCTTGGCGGCATCGATCTCCTTGATCTTTTCAATGGCGACCTTGCAGCTTCGCCGAGGTGTAGGCGTCCTTCTCGCGCAAGCGCTTCAACCCGGCGACCTCCTCGGCGCTCTTCTGGAGGGTGGATTCTAGCTGAGCCACCCTCGTCTCCAATTCCTTCTTGGCGGCCTCGGCAGCCGCAGCAGCATCCTTTGCCTCCTGAAGTGGCCCGCTAATCGTTTGCTCGCGCACGGCGAGATCTTCCTCATAGCTGTCGAGGTTGATCTTCCGCTGCGCCAGCTCACCTTCTCGCGCGGAGAGCTTCTCGCCGGTAAGCCTCTGCTGCTCCTCGACCTCGCCCTTCTCCAAGATGAAGGTTGTGCGCTCCTCAGCAAGCTGCTCCCGCGCCTCTGCTATATCCCGGAGAGTTTCTTTGTTGGCGCGCCGGAGCTCTTCCGCACGTTTCTCCAAGTCAGCTCCCGCCCTCGCGACAAGCGCTTCCCTGGACTCCAGTTTGGCTTGTCGGGCGCGGTAGAGCGACATCAACCTCCTTAGCAGCTGCTC
Source organism: Aegilops longissima (assembly GCA_021605205.1). Taxonomy (NCBI): domain Eukaryota; kingdom Viridiplantae; phylum Streptophyta; class Magnoliopsida; order Poales; family Poaceae; genus Aegilops; species Aegilops longissima. The sequence continues at coordinate 645,649,289 of CM038678.1, read as the reverse complement.
CTCCTCAGACTCACCGCTGCTGCTGCTCGGAGCATCGACCAGCGACAGCCCGGCGGAGGCAAGCAGTTCCGCGTCGAAGGTCTCCCCCTCGGCCGGTGCCCTGGAGCTTGATGCCCAGGGGAGCTTGATAAAGACACCCTCGCCGGCCTTCAGATAGGCGCCGGGCTGGGGCTCTTCGAGTCAGTGCGGCATCGGTGGCGGAGGATCGGCGGTCGGTGCAGCGCTGGCGCTCCTCCGCCCCACGGCCGCCAAGACGATCGCAGATTCTCCCCACCTCTGCGCCCAAGAGCCTCGCGGCCTCCTCACCGGCGGGCCCGTCAGCGCCAGCCTTCTCCTCCATGTTGGCGGTGTCGACATTGTCGCCGTGAGCGTCCTCCTCGCCGGCAGCCTCAGTCTCCATCGGATCTCCGGCAGGTGGATCTGATGGTCAGAAGAAGAAAGAACAAGTCAAGCAAATGTTCGAAAGAGAAGAACAGAAGAAAAGAGAATCCAAGGGATGTTTTCAAACAAGAAAATCACCTGCAATGGGATCTGTTGCCGCGGTCTCCACAACCGGAGGGTCGTCGGCGCTGGTCCTTGTCGGGGAAGCTCCCCTTGTCGGAGAGGCCTCCCTTGCCGGAGAGCGCTCCCTTGGCGGAGAGTTCTCCCTTGGCGGCGTAGTTGAAGCAAGCAGAACTTCGGGAGTGACCTCCGGTGCTTCCTGATGAGGCTGCTCTGCTCCTACACAATTCAACAAACCAGATATCAGTGATGGAGAAGCACCCAAGCACACCTAGCCATGAGAAATGAACCAAACACTTACGCTGGGGGCTGGGCTGGGGGCTGCTCTGTTGAAGGGTTGCGAGATCCGGCAAGGGAGCCCCGGATGTGCCCCCTGTTGCCACAGGGGAGTCATCTGAGACGACAACCACCGGAGTCTTGGCCCTCTTCGACACCCTCTGAGCTAGCATCCTGAAGAAGGATAAGGTTCAGAGTGAAGCCAGTCAGATATAAGAAAAAGCAATAAATCGGAAGATTACAAGTAGCAGCGACAAGATCTTACTCTTCCTCTTCTTCCTCGGAGCTGAGGGCGGAGAGATCGAATTCCGCCCCGGCGCGACGAATTGGAGGAGAAGATTCCCTCGGACGCTTGGCGGGTGCAGGGGCCGCGACTCCAGAAGACCCCGCTCCTGTTGCTGTGGCGGCAGGAGGCGCTCCCGCGGCAACAGTGCTTGCCACGGTGGAGCGCGCCGGGCGGCGAGGCGGCTGTCGTGTCGTCTGCCGCCCCGCCACCTCTTTGATCTTGCGGAGGCGTCTCCTTGGCGGGGCCGCGGGCTCCTCCTACGGCAAGCTACTTGACGGCGGAGGAGAGGCGCCCCCGGCAGGCTCGCTCGGCTCGTTGACGGGCTCGGTCTGCTCTTCCTCACCGACGAACTCTTCTCGGTCGGCAAGACTTGCCGCCTCGGCCGTCTCTGCCTCCTCGACAGTGAACCCAAATACGCCGGCGGCAGCAGCCTCTGCAGCCTCCTCCAACCTCGTGGCAATGCGCGCCATCTCCTGATCGATGGTGTCGCGGGTGAGCCGCCTCTGCTCGTCGGCACGGATCGGCACCTCCACCAAGTTGTCGAAGAACTGCTGCACGACGTCGTCGGCGGGCTCCTGCCAAGTTGGAACGATTCCATGGGAATCGCACAACAGCATTATCGCGCGGATGCTATCAAGCGACGAGTTGTTGCACAAGGGCACAACTCCCCTCGGCAACATGCACCACCCGGGGTTGTCCGCTTCAGGCTTGAACAACTCCCGCAGCATGCCGTCAAGCTCCAAGGTAGTAAAATTCCAATTCAAACCCGGGCGCAGCCTCATGATGTCCGCCGCGTTCTGGAATTCCCAAGTAGGCCTCCTCTCTCTCGCAAGGGCGCAATGCGGCGCGGCGAAGTCCACGCCAACTGCTCCTACGGTAAGCCCTGCATGCCGGAGAAGCAAAATCCTAGTCACGGCAATCTTCAACTTGTCGTCCTCCGGCGCCAAGTTGCTCCAATCGTTGCCGCGAACTATGGGGGTCTAGCGCAGGGTGGTGAAAGGCTGTGGCTCCTCCTCTAAGATCCAACACCAGTCAGCTCTCCACTCCTCCCACTTGCTGCGCAACTCTCCGTCAAGATACGCTTCCTTCTTGCCGATCCTAGAGGTCCATGCAATTCCTCCGGCAAGCGGTTCTCCTCTCTCTACGCGGGGTGAGAAGTAGTGGCGGAAGAGTGCGACATTTGGATGGACCCCGACAAAGTTCTCGCAGAGGTGTGCGAAAACGGCCATGGTGACGATGGCGTTGGGGGTGAAGTCAAGGAGGCGGAGGCCATATGTGTTCATGACATCACAGAAGAATTCAGAAAAGGGCGGACAGAGCCCGCAGTGGAAGAAAATCGCGAAAAAGGGGTACCCGATGGAGACTTTATCGGACGTGGCGGCGGAGATCACCCTCGTGCACGGGTGCGCCCGCGTCGTCGTCGACCTGAAAAGGTAGTATAGCTCCGCAGCTCCTTCTGTCGGAAAGCGAGGATCGAAGAGGGCCCGCTCCTTCCGCAGCGCCGCGAGCCGCTGCGCCTCGGCCGATTTCACGCCTTTTCCCTTGTCGGCCTTCGGAGCCATGGGGAGAGGTGGTGGAGGAAGTCGACGGCGTTGGTGGCGCCGGTGGCAATGGAGGGGGCGGAGCGTCGCTCTCTTTGGGCTCGAGGAGAAAGGGGAAAGCGACGGGGGTTTCTGATGTGACAGCAATGGCAAGTGGGCGTCCTGCCCCTGTTCCCCCTGCTTATAAAGGGGAGAGGGGACGGGCGTTTCGATTTTTCCCATTAAAGAAAGCCCCACGATCTCCCCCACGACGCCACGTCCGGTACATGACGTTCGTGGGAGGCGTGGTGGGTCCAAGGCGAATAACGGCGTAATCAAGACCACGCATGCCCGTGCACTGTTTTGGGCCTGGCCCAACAGAGCTCAGTGTCGTGTGTGGCCCAGGCCCGGGGGCTCCTGTCGGTGTACTAGAGTAGGGGTACCCTAGTATCCCGAACTCGTGCACGGACAGTTGCAGCACCCCGCGACAGGGCTGACTTGGTGACCGCCAAGATCTCGGCAACTCCTTTGGAGCCATTCAAGAACAAAGTAATCAAGACCCGGCAAGAGGAGCTTGCCGGAAGTCCACTCAGAGCACAAAGGAAACAAGACCCCGGCAAGAGGAGCTTGCCGGGAAGGCTTGGTGAGCGACAAGCTCCCGAGCGCGACAAGAACCTTGTCGCGGCAAGGCGCTCGCCGCGGCAGACGACCTCTCTTCATCTCCGCTCCAGCTCATCCGCCAACGTGTCGCCACGGGGTTTTCCCAAGCACGCGTGTCGACGGGCTGTGCAGCCAGCGGGGAGCAGCGACAAGCGGCGCTGACAAGCTACCATCGTGGCAAACGGAGGCGCACTTGACGGTCCTGTTATAATCGTTCAGCGACCGAGACGGGCATTTATGACTCTTGTCCCTTGCCGTCGAGTTAGGTATAGATCTTTGTACCTTTGTACAAGCGGTGTACCAACCTATGTTTTTACTATCTTACCCTTGTCTACTTGTCACATGTGGTGACCCCTTATGCCTATAAAAGGAGGCCCAAGTGCAACGTAGAAAGGGTTCGGTTCAGCTCCGGCTTAGCTCATTCTACTCATACGAGACCACACTCAGGTTAGGTTTTGTAGCTCCCATCGCTCCCTAGCAAGAACACAATATAATCCACCAAGCAGCAGTAGGAGTGTTATCTCTCCGGAGAGCTCCGAAGCTGGGTAAATCTGCTCGTGTGCATCGCTTCGATCCGCTCTTTGTGCAATCTCCGCCCCCCTCTGAACCACAAGGGACCCAGGTCCCATAGGTGTTCGTGGGACACGATCAGCTTCCCCGACATACATCAACACGCTAGCCTCTCTGATGATGTGTGAGTATTTTACCTCAAACCTTCGGGTCCATAGTTATTAGCTAGATGGCTTCTTCTCTCTCTTTGGATCTCAATACAATGTTCTCCCCCTCTCTTGTGGAGATCTATTCGATGTAATCTTCTTTTGCGGTGTGTTTGTTGAGACCGATGAATTGTGGGTTTATGATCAAGTTTATCTATGAACAATATTTGAATCTTCTCTGTATTCTTTTATGCATGATTGGTTATCTCTGCAAGTCTCTTCGAATTATCAGTTTGGTTTGGCCTACTAGATTGATCTTTCTTGCAATGGGAGAAGTGCTTAGCTTTGGGTTCAATCTTGCGGTGTCCTTTCCCAGTGATAGTAGGGGCAGCGAGGCACGTACTGTATTGTTGCCATCGAGGATAACAAGATGGGGTTTATATCATATTGCATGAGTTTACCCCTCTACATCATGTCATCTTACTTAAAGCGTTACTTTGTTCTTTTGAACTTAATACTCTAGATGCATGCTGGATAGCGGTCGATGTGTGGAGTAATAGTAGTAGATGCAGGCAGGAGTCGGTCTACTTGTCACGGACGTGATGCCTATATACATGATCATACCTAGATATTCTTATAACTATGCTCAATTCTGTCAATTGCTCAACAATAATTTGTTTACCCACCGTAATACTTATGCTCTCGAGAGAAGCCACTAGTGAAACCTATGGCCCCGGGGTCTATTTTCCATCATATTAATCTCCCGACAACAAGCTATTTCTGGCGCCGTTTATTTTGCTTTTATTTTACTTTGCATCTTTATCATAAAAATACCAAAAATATTATCTTATCATATCTATCAGATCTCACTTTCGTAAGTGACCGTGAAGGGATTGACAACCCCTTTATTGCGTTGGTTGCGAGGATTTTATTTGTTTGTGTAGGTGCGAGGGACTCGTGCGTGGCCTCCTACTGGATTGATACCTTGGTTCTGAAAAACTGAGGGAAATACTTACGCTGCTTTACTGCATCACCCTTTCCTCTTCAAGGGAAAACCAACGCAGTGCTCAAGAGGTAGCACTTCACAACAATCATTATTGTAGATCTTATTCAAATAGAGAAACGAATTCAAATTTAGTTCATATTGAAGCGGTAGTATATACGTTTGGAATGCACTAAAACATTCATTTGAGTAGTAGGTTGCATGCATTATACACGTAGCAAAATATTTTAATTGAACAAAACATGAATTTAAAGTTTTGAATGACATTTGTAGTGCGAATTGATTTGGTACAATACACGTTAGGCTTGTCCAGAAATTTCAACCCGCGCCTTGTTAGCCCAAAATATTTAAGACATATCTTTGTCTCGTTGTGCTCCAACAACGCCCTCCATCTCAACCCGCGCCTTGCTATTCCGAAATAACAATGCGCGCGAAAACTCCCACCTCCTATGAAATCCCGACACGCGAAATGCCCGTGATACCCCTGAACCGAAATAACTGCCTCAAATCGGTGGGGGTACTTTCGTAACTTACCCCACATTTCGGATAGCCGCGTCCCTAAGCCATGGTTCCCCACTCCCATCCCATCCCTCCACCCATTCGTACACCAAGGTCGGGAAAACCCGCGAAGCCCCACACCCTCCTCCGTCCGCCACCCAGCCGAAGCCCCGACGACATCGTCCACAGCAACACCTTGACGTCCCTCATCCACCGTACCGGATGAGGATCCTTCGTCGATCTGGTCATCCCGCCGGTTCAGCCACCCCGTCCTCCACCTCCAAGGAGCTGCCCCGACGTTCCCCTCGTCTTTCGCGCCACCTCCATTCCCACACCGCCATTTTCACCTGCACCACTGGAAGAGCATCATCATCACCGTTTCCTCGAATGAAGCTGCGGCCTAATCGGTGCCACCAAAGAGGTTGTACACTAATCGCTGCATTTTCTTCTTGATTCGATCTCACGGTGCTACCGGCGCTCGGTCCCAAGCCGGCGCGACGCGGCTCCATCCACGGCGGCGTCGCCGGCCACTTCCTCCACGGCGTCGCTCCCTCGGCGACTGCGTCCACATCAGTAGGAGCTGCTGCTGCTTTAGCTCTCGCTCGCGCTGCTGCTCTGCTCTTGCTCTCGGTCCCCTGCCTTGTCTGCTCTTACTCTTGCTCGCGCTGCTGCTCTTGCTCTTGCTCTTGCTCGCGCTGCTGCTCTCGCTCTTGCTCTTGCTTGCGATGCTGCTCCGATTAAGCTACACTTCAGTCGACTGAATCAACTTTTGGGTCAGTCGATTTTCAGGGGGTGGGGGGCTCGCTAGAGTTAAGGAAGAACCAGCCGCAGCAAGGAGGGGGGCTAGCCGGAGAGGTACCCCACTATCTATCTTAGGGTTCAGGGTGGGTGCGGTGGTCGCCGGCGGTGGTGGGGCGGTGTGCTACGTCTTGAGCTTGCGTTGGTTTTCCTCGAAGAGGAGAGGATGATGCAGCACAATAGCATAAGTATTTCCCTCAGTTTTTTAGAACAAAGGTATCAATCCAGTAGGAGGCCACGCACAAGTCCCTCGTACCTGCACAAAACAATAGCTACTCGCAACCAACGCGATTAGGGGTTGTCAATCCCTTCACGGTCACTTACGAGAGTGAGATCTGATAGAGATAATATTTTTGGTATTTTTGGTATAAAGATGCAAAGTGAAAAGTAAAAAAACAAAGTAAAAACAAAGCAAGTATAAAAGTGATGGAGATTGATATGATGAGAATAGACCCGGAGGCCATAGGTTTCACTAGTGGCTTCTCTCAAGAGCATAAATATTCTACGGTGGGTGAACAAATTACTGTTGAGCAATTGATAGAATTGAGCATAGTTATGAGTATATCTAGGTATGATCATGTATATAGGCATCACGTCCGAGACAAGTAGATTGAAACGATTCTGCATCTACTACTATTACTCCACTCATCGACCGCTATCCAGCATGCAACTAGAGTATTAAGTTAAAAACAGAGTAACGCCTTAAGCAAGATGACATGATGTAGAGGAATAAATTCATGCAATATGATAAATACCCCATCTTGTTATCCTCGATGGCAACAATACAATACGTGCCTTGCAACCCTTTCTGTCACTGGGTAAGGACACCGCAAGATTGAACCCAAAGCCATGCACTTCTCCCATTGCAAGAACTACCAATCTAGTTGGCCAAACCAAACGGATAATTCGAAGAGACTTGCAAAGATAACTCCATCATACATAAAAGAATTCAGAGAAGATTCAAATATTATTCATAGATAAGCTGGATCATAAACCCACAATTCATCGGTCTCAACAAACACACCGCAAAAAGAAGATTACATCGAATAGATCTCCACGAGAGAGGGGGAGAACATTGTATTGAGATCCAAAAAGAGAGAAGAAGCCATCTAGCTACTAGCTATGGACCCGAAGGTCTGAAGTAAACTACTCACACTTCATCGGAGAGGCTATGGTGTTGATGTAGAAGCCCTCCGTGGTGGATGCCCCTCCGTGAGCTCGAACAGGCCCCAAGATGGGATCTCGTGGATACAGGAAGTTCGGCGGTGGAATTAGGTTTTGGCTCCTGTTACGATCGTTTGGGGGTGCGAGGTATATATAGGAGGAAGGAGTGCGTCGGTGGAGCATCGGGGCCCACGAGGGGGGGCGCCTAGGGGCGCCCCACCTCGTGACCGCCTCCGATGTTCCTTGGCGAGGGTCCAAGTCTCTGGATCACGTTCGTGAGAAAATCACGTTTCAAAAGGTTTCATTCCGTTTGGACCTGTTTGATATTCATTTCTTCGAAACACTTAAAAAGGCAAAAAACAGCAATTCTGGGCTGGGCCTCCGGTTAATAGGTTAGTCCCAAAAGTAATATAAAAGTGGAAAATAAAGCCCATTATAGTCCAAAACAATAGATAAAGTAGCATGGAGCAATCAAAAATTATAGATACGTTGGAGACGTATCGGGCATCCCAAGCTTAATTCACCTTTCGTCCTCGAGTAGGTAAATGATAAAACAGAATTTTGATGCGGAGTGATACTTTTGCATAATTTCAATGTAAATCTTCTTAATCATGGTATGAATATTCAGATCCGAAAGATTCAAGACAAAAGTTCATATTGACATAAAAATAATAATACTTCAAGCATACTAACTAAGCAATTATGTCTCCTCAAAATAACATGGCCAAAGAAAGTTATCCCTACAAAATCATATAGTCTGGCTATGCTCCATCTTCCCCACACAAAGTATTTAAATCATGCACAACCCCGATGACAAGCCAAGCAATTGTTTCATACTTTAACATTTTCAAAACTTTTTCAATCTTCACGCAATACATGAGCGTGAGCCGTGGATATAGCACTATATGTGGAATAGAACGGTGGTTGTGGAGAAGACAAAAAGAGGGAAGATAGTCTCACATCAACTAGGCGTATCAACGGGCTATGGAGATGCCCATCAATAGATATCAATGTGAGTGAGTAGAGATTGCCATGCAACGGATGCACTAGAGCTATAAGTATATGGAAGCTCAACAAAAGAAACTAAGTGGGTGTGCATCCAACTCGCTTTCTCACGAAGACCTAGGGCATTTGAGGAAGCCCATAATTGGAATATACAAGCCAAGTTCTATAATGAAAAATTCCCACTAGTATATGAAAGTGACAAAATGAGAAACTCTCTATCATGAAGATCATGGTGCTACTTTGAAGCACAAGTGTGTTAAAAGGATAGTAACATTGTCCCTTCTCTCTTTTTCTCTCATTTTTTTATTTGGGCATTTTCACTTTTTTTATGGCCTCTTTTTTTATATATAATTTTTTATTATTTTTCGTCCGGAGTCTCATCCCGACTTGTGGGGGAATCATAGTCTCCATCATCCTTTCCTCACTTGGGACAATGCTCTAATAATGATGATCATCACACTTTTATTTTTCTTACAACTCAACAATTACAACTCGATACTTACAAAAAAATATGACTCTATATGAATGCCTCCGGCGGTGTACCAGGATATGCAATGAAACATGAGTGACATGTATGAAAGAATTATGAACGGTGGCTTTGCCACAAATACGATGTCAACTACATGATCATGCTAGCAATATGACAATGATGGAGCTTGTCATAATAAACGGAATGGTGGAAAGTTGCATGGCAATATATCTTGGAATGGCTATGGAAATGCCATGATAGGTAGGTATGGTAGCTGTTTTGAGGAAGGTATATGGTGGGTGTATGATACCGGCGAAAGGTGCGCGGTATTAGAGAGGCTAGCAATGGTGAAAGGATGGAAAAAGTGCGTATAATCCATGGACTCAACATTAGTCATAAAGAACTCATATACTTATTGCAAAAATCTAGAAGTTATCAAAGCAAAGTATTACGCGCATGCTCCTAGGGGGATAGATTGGTAGGAAAATACCATTGCTCGTCCCCGACCGCCACTCATAAGGAAGACAATCAATAAATAAATCATGCTCCGAGTTCATCACATAACGGTTCACCATGCGTGCATGCTAAGGGAATCACAAACTTCAACACAAGTATTCCTTAAATTCACAACTACTCAACTAGCATGACTCTAATATCACCTTCTTCATATCTCAAAACAATTATCAAGCATCAAACTTATCTTAGTATTCAACGCACTCAAAAGAAAGTTTCACATATCTTGAATACCAAGTATATTAACATTAAGCAAATTACCATGCTATTAACGACTCTCAAAATAATCTAAGTGAAGCATGAGAGATCAAGTTTCTTTAAAACAAATCCACCACCGTGCTCTAAAATATCTAAGTGAAGCACTAGAGCAAAAATTATCACGCTCAAAAAGATGTAAGTGAAGCACTATGAGCAAAACTATCAAGCTCAAAAGATATAAGTGAAGCACATAGAGTATTCTATCAAATTCCAATTCATGTATGGCTCTCTCAAAAGGTGTGTACAGCAAGGATGATTGTGGTAAACTAACAAGCAAAGACGCAAATAATACAAGACGCTCCAAGCAAAACACATATCATGTGGTGAATAAAAATATAGCTCCAAGTAAATTACCGATGGAAGTGGATTTAAAGAGGGATGCCTTCAGGGCATCCCAAGCTTTGACTTTTTGGTGTCCTTGGATTATCTTGGGGGTGCCATGGGCATCCCCAAGCTTAGGCTCTTGCCACTCCTTGTTCCATAATCCATCAAAAGAATTCACCCAAAACTTTAAAACTTCACAACACAAAACTCAATAGAAATCTCGTGAGCTCCGTTAGAGAAAGAAAACAAAAGACTACTTTAAGGTACTGCAATGAACCCATTATTTATTTATATTGGTGTTAAACCTACTGTATTCCAACTTCTCAATGGATCATAAACTATTTTAATAGCCATAGATTCATCAAAATAAGCAAACAACACACGCAAAACAGAATCTATCAAAAACAGAACAGTCTGTAGTAATCTGTAACTAACGCAAACTTCTGGAACTCAAAAAATTCTACCAAAATTAGACGACCTGGACAATTTGTTTATTGATCAGCAACAATTGTAATCAGTATTTTATGGAGAATGGAACCACCCATAGAGGGTAAAGCACCAGCACAAGTAAAGAAATCTTGAATAACTCCTTTTCCAATAATATTACCACTACCGATTCGAAATCTTTTTGTGTGATAGGTAGGGGATTCTTCAGCAGGAGCTTCAGAATTTTCCATATTATTATCGCCCATACCGGCGATAATTTCCCCAATTTTAGACACAGCAACAAGCAAGCAAACTAACACACGAGCAAACAAACGGACGAGGAAAAAGGCAACGGGAAAAAGAGGAGGAGATTGGGAAAGAGAGGGCGAATAAAACGGCAAGGGTGAAGTGGGGGAGAGGAAAACGAGAGGCAAATGGCAAATAATGTAATGCGAGGGATAGGGATTGTGATGGGTACTTGGTACGTTGACTTTTGCGTAGACTCCCCGGCAACGGCGCCAGAAATCCTTCTTGCTACGTCTTGAGCTTGCGTTGGTTTTCCCCGAAGAGGAGAGGATGATGCAGCACAGTAGCATAAGTATTTCCCTCAGTTTTTGAGAACCAAGGTATCAATCCAGTAGGAGGCCACGCACAAGTCCCTCGTACCTGCACAAAACAATAGCTACTCGCAACCAACGGGATTAGGGGTTGTCAATCCCTTCACGGT